>MU182355.1:249398-270008 GCA_016904865.1 Pissodes strobi | reverse complement strand
GAAAACTATATGAAGATCCTTACAACTTTTGTGCTTAACATTTTGTTATACGATGGTAAATAAAAAAGTTAAAGGAGGGTTACATTTATAACCGGACACCCTGTACATACATATCTAATATAATAGAATAGGAAATTTTCTTGGTAGCTCAATCAAGAAAACTTAAATTTTGAGTTAGTATGTAAGATTTTTTATTCTTATATTTTTGTTGTTTCTTTTTTTTCTTGCAACTGGACCTGCGTATAGATAACTGTGTTTATCTCTGCAGGGCTTTACAGTTTTCTGTATAATTTACTGTAAATCTTTTCTGATTAGATAAATACTAAAATACTAAAAATACAAAACATCTTGAGAGAAATTGTAATTAAAACAACAGCATGTTAAATTAGAAAAAAAAAAACAGACACAATTTGTATCTCTGGAACGATTAGAGGCATCTTTAAACAAAAGTAGGAATAAATGTAAGGAAGATCTAAAATATGAAGTAAAAAATATTCCATTTAGAATTAGCAAGTTGGTATAATACTACTCTACTCTAAATTGGGCAGGCATAAAACCTCTATGCTGCTAGATCAAATGAATATTGAATAAATTGTACCGGAATAAGCAGCTTCATCAAAGGAATATTGAATTGATATTAGTTTGTTGAAGCCGCTTCGAGGTTTTTGTAATATTAGTAATAATCATCTTTATTGTCTAGCAGATTAACATCCATAAATAAGACAATTGTGTTTACAATTAAGTTTAAAAACTAATTACATATGATGCAACAAATTCAATATAAAAATAGAAGGAATTCAAAACAAGAAAAGAAGACAATCACAGAGCAGTATGCAGAAGTTTACTCTTTACTCCACTCATGAACTGATTCAGAGACAAGTAGTTAATATCGATATCACTACAAGACTTGTTATAAACACTCATGGCCAAATTAGAGGCGTTGGTAGGTTAGGTAATGGTGTCGGTAATTGAAACATTGACGTGCAGGAACATGAAAATTGACTTGTGCTAACAACTCCGGACTGTCAATGAGGAAATTGCATAATTTAAAGAGAAATTGTGTGGCTAGATATTTGGTCAGATTCTTGGATTAATCAGGGAAGGTATCTGATATTGGGCCAGAAGTTGTTTTGGGGGAAAACTCCATTCTGCTTGAAGACCAGAAATTTTAGGAATATTCGCTGTACATTCACAAGCTTTGCATTAAACTTATTATAAATTGGATGCCAAATGAGAGTACAGTACTCCAAACCAGATCGAAAGAAGAAATAATATAATGTTTTGGTATTATGCCGTTTAGATTAGATGTAATATAGAAACTTCAGAAGTTGACACAAAGTTAAAATTATTTTCTTTAAACGATGAAAACAGGACCATAATATTTCAACCTTATTTTCTTCCTTAAAAACTTCTGATCAAAGTTTTGTTTTTGAGTGCCAAAGATTTATCACAGCCCTTACGGCTATGATTTGGCTAAGAACGCATTTGCATGTAGTGCAAATGGGTGGTGCACGCCACTGTCCTATAGTTTGGTTTACATGGAGCAGTGGGACACTGCTCAATTTAATGGAGCATGGATGGATTGCGAACCCTATTGGAACGCTATAGCTACTCATGTCTATTCTGCCACCATCAAACACTTAAAGTATATTTTAAGTGGGACACTGCTCAATTTAATGGAGCATGGATGGATTGCGAACCCTATTGGAACGCTATAGCTACTCATGTCTATTCTGCCACCATCAAACACTTAAAGTATATTTTGCAATTGAAAATTTAAAAAAATCACCAGAGCTGCGTTTTCAATAGAATCGATGCAATTTTTTAGTATGTGGCACTCATAACGCCTCCTCTTTGATATACTAAAATTTGGTTGCTCAATAATGAGCGGTTTTGCAGTAATAAAATATGTGACTATGTGTCGTGACAAAACTCGTAGTGGACAATGTTTCTGATCAAATAGCTCACCCTGTATAAAGCGTCCTCTTATAGAGTTTTGGCGTAGATTCTCGTTGACTTTTCGATAAAATTTGCTTTCGGGAAAAAAGAAATAAAAACAGTATTTTTTTTGTTTACCAAAAAATCGATGTTTTTATGTTTTCTCCTAGAAATTCCCTATCGAACTGCCGATCTCGTCTCGGTGTTTTTTTGATCTTTGCGACTTTTAAGGCGCTAGACGGATATAAAGTGACTTATTTATGTAAGACTGTCAAAAATATCGTGTGCAGGAAGTTTCATCGAAAATACTTATTTTATTCGATAGTTTATAGTTATCATAGTGATTATTTTGAAAAATTAGTCGTAATGTCGTAATTCGGAAACGGGACATCGGAATGTCAAAAAAAATTAACGTCTAATCTACCAATAAGTGCTCCCCAAAAACGTGCCAAATTTCAAAATTTCCACTCCTAGTCACGGAAATGTATATGATAAAGACGTTGTTAACAAACTGTAATTATGTCTGGTATTCAACTAAAGTAACACTCTTAATAATTCTGTGTTTATATCATGATTCGTCTGAGTAAGAGTAAGTAAACTAATATTTGCAGGTGGTGGTTCAACTCCTTCCGGCGCCGGAACAAGTGGTGGCGGCGGTTCGATTCCGCCTTCTCCTATACCATCCCTTCCAGGTACCCAAACATCTAATCAATTACTGTCCAGTATGCCGACGGCAATGCAACAACAGTTGCAGCAGCAACAATTGCAACAGCACCAACAGCTACAAATGCAGCAGCAACAGATGCAGCAAATGCAACAAATGCAACAGATGCAGGTAGATAGACGGTGAATTAGAATTTATTTATAATACTAGAACAAAATTATTGACACTGTAGACATTGAATTTTTAAGAATGAAAAGGCGAAATCTACTTTTTTAAGGAGTGTACAGGTCTGATTTAAGAATATGCCTGAGGTTTTATAAATATATATAGATCTTGAAATGCTTTGGGGATCCAGGATACCATGTAGAAAAAATAAATGAAAAATTACGTAATATAATTTAATGCAAGTTCTTACTGGGTAGAATGTACATCTTTTAAATTTTGATTTCTGGTAAAGAATTAATCCCGCCTATTGCCATATGGCAATAGGCGGGAGGAAGCGCAATATCCCGGGCAGCTGGTTTTATTCGAACGCAGATCGGAGCACCGAGATACCGATAATACAGCCTAGACCAGGGCAAGGAGGGTTTTTCAACCAAGTTATGTCCTAGTATACGCTTCGTTCGCTGCCCTCCTTGGTTTTTCTAAGATTTTATAATGATCTGACTGTACTTTTTTGAATGTTGGAAAACAGACAAATATTTGTATTTATTGCTTAAATATTTTGGCAGTTCTGCAGTTCTTAGGTATCAGTCGTCACTGATTAGATTTCAAAAATCAATGACGTCGTGTCTGCATATGTGTCATTATTACGGTTCCAATTAAAATATGATGTTTTTTTTTTGTTTTACAAACAACCTAAACTAACCCACAATGGAATGAAATTGTAGGTATTTATGCAAGATCTAAAGAATGGATGATAGGCAAAATAGTTCAAAATATGATATAATCAATTAAGCGCTATACGCGACCATAATAAACTTCGAAGTTCCTTGTGGATATTTTAAGGCGCTTCCATGTTCTAATGGCATATGCTTAGATACATGACAAACAACTCTTTTTTTTTTGTATGTTTTAATTATATAAGAACTGCAAAATGATAATTCAGTGGGCATCTGAAGTAAGTCGATTAAATAATCATTCCAATTTTGCTGTTTATTCAAGATTAAAGTACCTATCTATGATATATTTAAGCGGCGTTTCTCCTCGAGCAAAAACGTTAATAGCAATTCCAAGCAGGTTTTATTTTAAAGATACCCTGTTTCAAAAATCGTTTTCAGGAACAGTTTTGATTTTTTTTCTCTAGGAAAATAAAGATAGAAATGAGATTCGATACAATCCTTTTTGTGTAATTGTGTCTTAAAAACAATTTCAGACATGCACATCTATGCACATTTTTGTTTATTTGGAACTGAACTAGTATACTTATTATATTAGAAGACATATTGCGAACATATATTTTTAACATGTCATTGTTATAAAGGTTTGTTCACCTTATCTACATTTTGAGTCTGCTTATGCGCGGTCATATTTTTATTTCGTTTAGAGTATCCACCATGGATTAAGTCTTAAATTTTTTGCATATATGTAACAGCTGTATTTCTTTAAATTTGTTCTAGTATTAGAAAAAAATGCAGCTTGTAACTTGTTATAATATCAGCTCAAACTATGGAGATTATTTTTTTAAGACATACTTTTGGTTATAAAATGTAGTATTTTATCTTAGGCGTATTATCGTGTAATTAAATATTTTTAATAAAGCATTACTTGCCAATTCATGGTAGATCGGCTAAGCTAGCGACCGACACTAAATATCGGAGGACATAGAAATGCTGTCAAAAATCGACTATGGGACTAAAGACTGGCATCTATGAGATATTTTTTGTAAATGTATTTGGCGATTCTGAGAGATTGTTAATGCCATTTAAAAAACGCCAAACTGCTTGAGGGGAATTATTCAAAAATTCCAGGCAAAGTCCTTATGGGGTATGTTTTCGGTAACACTTCAAATCCAGAACTCAAATACAGCTTTATTGTCTGAACTCTCATTGATAAAAGCAGTGTAGAACTATAACAATACTACAAAATAACTACCAACTAAAGAAAAATAAAAACAATCAATCATAGGGAATAAATAAGGTATTGTAAAATGTATTTAAATAGGTCATATGGTCAAATTTACGTTTAAAATGATAGTATCAAACTGTAAGATTTACCTTTAGAGCAAGTTGTTTTAACAAAGTTTAAAACTATCAATGGTTGTTGTTCAGCTTACGCGAATAACGCCCAATTTTCAGGGGACCACCATGGATTATACCTATATGGCAAAACAAATTTTAGTAATCATAACTACACTGTACCGATGATTCTGGCAGGCTTTTCGGGTCATGACTCTGTTCTATTTGAAATAAATACAAATATAAAAAATGCTTAAAAAATCCTTTACAATCCGCTTTTCGCGAAAGCTGCAATGGATTTGACTGGAGCTTTGCATTGCATTCCAATGATCCTCTAAGACTTTTTCCGATTAATAAAATATGATGGTTTAGGTTAAAATAAAAATGAAGGAAGAACATTTCGGTGAGTTAAAATATTCGCTCAAGCGTGCATTTTTAAAACTATACATTACATGTTTAAAACTATGCATTACAATGATAACAATAATAATGCATGGCTTTGGTGAGGAAATATCTTAAAATTCAAACGAACTAGAAAGCAGACTACAGCCTTACAGTTGAGTGTAAGGTGCTTTGATGTCTTAAGGATTTTCAAGGATGACAAAAAAGGGGATAATACATGTCTGTTAATTCTAAAAAGGGAGGTTTATATAAACTTAAAGAAAATATTCTGGGCTTAAGCTGAAATTTTGGCTCCTAGATATGACAAATAAATCATGTTATGAAATATGTGAGAACATAGATGAGATGAATTGAAATGAAAATAATTCACACTGTATTGTATTCTTTTTGTAGAATGCTGAAATTGAAAGTAATATTTTGTTCGAATTGTAGCTGCTTAATAACTTAGCAAAAACAACTTTCAGGCTTGCCAAATATATATTAATATATTCCGAAATGTGTGATGAGAGTTGGTTTAGCCACACACATATTCTTTCTTTACTGATTTATAGGCACCTAGGTTATTATAGCCTTATTAATTTTCTTTTGAACTTTTCCCTGGGTTTATATACTAAAAATACATCCTAAAATCGAAAACACTTATAGAAAGCTTTACAAGTCATTTAGTGATATTAAAATCTATGTGTGCCATAAAATAAAGACGGTTAGCTATATAATTAAGAAGTAGAGGTTACTTTTTGTACTATTTACAATTACTACTATGCCTTTGTTAAACTGGGAGTATTTGTTCGATATTGTATATAGACTCAGAATATGGAGTAATGTCTCTTAAAATAATTAATAAACCACTTTTTTGCGGGAATTTGGGTTTTGATTAAATATTTATTAAAAATAAATAAGCAAACGTTTGGATTTTTCCAGTGTATTTATCATTATTCTATATCCGGCATATTAATATTTATGTAATAACTATCAAGACTAGAAAAACGAGCTTTTTTTGTATGATCCTCAAATAATAAGCTTTGCTTATGTTCTTACAAATAATTAGATACAAACCACTTTGTATCAAATGTATCTAAAATGTTTAAATCAAATAGGTGTTCTAGGTTGTCCATGCTTATATTCGAAAAAGTTAAATTCGTTGAGCCAATCATATGCAGCGCAGCGTCTTTTCATTCAAATCAGTTTTTCTTAGAAATAGTTGCATCAATTTCGATGAAACCTGCATCTTAGTTCCGTAATTACGCATCAGAATCGATTATATTATATAAAAAAGATACATATACTATTCTTGTGTAAATAATTTTGTAAATACTTGTACATATTTTTTATTTAAACGAAATGTAAAATGATCTACTGATATCTCAAAAGTTTTTTTTACCACACGGAAAATGTATCATTATATTAGTCAGCTGTATTAATTAGGTCTCTATTGCTTCGACTTAGAACGGCATTAGTAAATAATGCCGCTTATTCGTTGGCAGTTCTCCTCTTAGTTCCAAAGACACAGCGCAGTGTTGCCACATTACAACTTTGTTAAAAACATAAGTTCTATGAAAAATAACGAAAAGCTAAAATAACTGAACCTTTGCTTATGACTAACTTTAGATAACAATCTTGCCAGTATACGACCAGTTTACAAAGCGTAATATTTTAGATTTAATCACCGTAGGGTTATGTTAGATTTATTTTTCTATGATTATATACTATACAATGTCTTTCTGGCTTATCACGTTATATCTGTAATTTTTAATGAAAAATTAAATATTTTTTTATAAAAGATTTTAACCTGAGATTTACTCTTCCTATTTAATTTTGCTGAAAAACATTTACATATAGTTTGGGCAATAAAAAAGTGAATGCATGTCACAGGCGCATCCATACTAGATTCATGCAACGTTGTAAACCTCTTGCCTTTTGGGCAAAATAAGCCAATTTCGAATTCAATCACATAAGATATGCATACAAAATATTTATCTGATGCCATTCTGTCAAATTAGAAACTTTAAAACGATACTTACCAGAAATTCATCAACAATTAAATTTTGGGAGTATTTTTTTCTGAAATTTGGGTGGAGTCTAATAATAATAATATTTTTAATTTTCAGTTAGGCTCTTACTCCAGAATAATTTCAATGGTGTTCTCATGTGGTGGTTACTCAAATTGTAAAAGTTTCCTGCAATTAATATATTGATTTCAAACCAATTTGCAGTAAAATATGTAAACAGTCCTCGCAATTAAAGAAAAAAGATACAGTCAATTTGATTAACCTGAAATTGTAAATGTCCATAAATTGTCACCATTAAATTTAGAGCAATTTTATCTACATGTTCTTTAGTAAGCATAGAACCCAGCACAAAGGTTATGAAAAATGGTCTTATTCGTGAAATTATTTTAATCTGTTATTCTTTATGCCGTTTAGATGAAAAGTTCTCATAAGCGCATACTAATCCTATAATTAGTTTTTGACTTACAGTACGTAAAATATGATATAACCACACATATACAGTGGGAAGTGCTTCCATAACTTCACCAGCATAATTTTGTTTCAGTTAAAATATAACATTACAGTAATGATTGCTCAAAAGTTGTGAGTGGTTAATCGTGGTGTAGACTTAAAATTGGATTTCTTTCCGGTTGCTTCTTAAGAAAGAATGTTGTCATAATTAATGAACTCCTTTACTAGTGATAGAAAAACTTGCTAAAGGGTGACATTGGTGAATATTTCGCCGTAGTTACCTACGCTAAAAGTTGAGCGGAAATTAAATTTTTCCGTTATTGGAAGTTTTACAATATGGTCGTATTTAAACCAGTTAGATTGCTGTGTTTGAGTTCTCCTTTCTGTTTATACAAATATTTTTCGGGGACACCACCATAACATTCATAATAACGAACATAGGTGGGACATAAAAAACATGCTACTAATTCCTAGATTAGTTAAGTTATATAACCAAACTAAACATATCATTAGTTTGTGCCCGTGAGAATTTTTGAGTATAGCATAAAGGAATATCGAAATGTCTGCAAATTTCACTGAATGGTTATTTTGATCAAGCTATAGGCGGTTTTTTAAAACGTTTTACTGAAGAAAAAACCGAAATAAAACATAACTGATTAAAAATAGGGATTTTTCGGTTCGCACTTTTTAGCCGAAAGACATGGTGATATGTTCCTAACATAATCGGTGCTCATCTCAATTCTATGGCATAAATTTTGCGATTTGTAAGTTGGTTTTCATGAAATTTTGAGTACTACATGAAATGAGGTGTAATAGTAGCTTTACAGGACATAAGTTATTTGATTCACATTGAGTTTAAAAGTAACGTCGTCAAATTATTAAAATTTACAATGAATTGTACTTTTATTAAAAGTAGAGTAAATGTTAATTAAGCACCCTAATCATGTTTACGTATATTTGTATACTAACTCTCAGGGTTTTTATTTCAAGAAAGCAATATTCACCATTTAAACAGTAAAACGTCAAATAAATGTGATAATGTATAATGTAGCTTAAAAAATCACCGACTGGGTAGTATACGTTGTTAACTTGCTCAAATGTGCCTTTACTTAAAAGTTGTTGTTTTGACGTGCAATTCGATCATACATTTTGTTGCAAAACTCATGAATATAATCTAGGGCTCATTTTTTTTTAAGTGTACTTGTGAATATTTAGAATTCAATAAACTTTTTTGAAAGTTACTTCTATAGTTTGACATTTTTGGACTTTCCGCAATAACCATATTAACCAGGAGGGTTGGTTAACAAATATACAAATGCAAAATATTCTATTTTTAAGCTAGACGACATATTCATAAGCATATAAAACTATATTTTGAAGTCATTATGGATTATTAAGATACGTTCGTTATATTTGTTAAGGTCCCTCCTGGTTTAAGTGGAGGCAGTGTCGTCCCAGGTATGTTATCTCCTCATCAGGCTATGTTCATGCATCAAGGAATGGGGGGCAGTAGAGCAGGCCCCTTTCCACAAGCTGGCCCTGGGGGTATGCTTCAGGGTCCTTTAGCTTATTTGGAAAAAACTACCAGTAATATAGGTAAGTATGACTCATAACTAATTTATCTTACTTTCATTAGAAAGGTGGTATATAAAAATCACTCATGTTTTTTTTTTCGAAGCTTTTTGAATACTTTTTTTTGGGAACACTAGAAAACATATAAAGGTGTGTTTTTTACTTTTATTCAGAAACTGTAAATGACATCTCAAAATATCAATTTGTCTGCCAAACATCTTTCAAAATCATTAGATCTGAATTAATACAAAATAGAATTTCAATTAAAGATTGATTTTCAGGATAGATCTTTCTTTTTAGGGGATCAAAAAATTATATTAGCTTATGCTATTATATTTACCTAACCTAAGGTGCTCCATAAATAAACTGATATGGCTTAAAAAATTGCTAATTTTTGAAGTATCTACTCGACTAAATTAAATACGACTGATATATTTTTTTCGGCTTTTGAAAGGGTTCTCTTGGCATAATGCAGTGTCAGAGAACTGTCAATTTTTATTTCGACTGTGATTATACAGGGATATCTATCCAAGTTCATCTCAAATTGTCAGCTGTCATTCCACAAATTTTATTTTTTGGCATACCGCCTGGGTCACTAAGTTGAAATTTTGAGATTATTTATTGTCCTTATCCCACTTTTGTAAATTATTGCATTTTTCTGCCTGAGCTTTCCATATTGTAATCTATTGCCAAACCACTCGTGTAAAAGCATTACAAACTTAATGTTTGGTCATCTTTGCGTTATTGATGTGTAAACATCTTACGCGACGGTATGAGGGTAAATCTCGGCAAATGGGACGGAAGTGGGGGACAGAAATGTGTAAACCGATCAAAGCCGCTAGGGCGGTTTTATATACAATTTTGCCATTTAAAATAGTTTTAAACGGATTTTAGGCGATAAAAAAGCATATTTTAAATTAAACGAACCGTCAAAAGAATTATTTTTATTATATTATATTCGCAGTGTATTAGGATTCATAGTACAGCTTATTTTTAATGGACAGTTGAATTTAAAATGAATTTTCGCTTCAAAATCCACGACAAATTCGTCTGAAGCCACGGCTATCATCCTAAAAAAGTCCGAATTTTCGGATTTTTATACAATTTTGCAATTTAAAATCGTTTAAGATTTTATACGATAAAAAAGCATATTATTATTTTAAATTAAACGAACTGTCAAAAGTATTATTCAGATGTCCAAGCGTTTAAAACAATATTGAGTCATAGCCCTCTTCTAAAATTTGAAAAAGTTGGTTATTGACTTTCCCAAATCAAAGGATGTCGGCCTAAGATTACTAGGTAAATAAGCTGTGTCCATATGTTGATGTTATTCCTGGTAGCATTAGATTTTCGTGTCGAATTTGTGCAGTGAATTAATCTAGTCCGAAGCTGCCAGTAAGTATTATTAAAGAATCCTAACTATTATTATAAATGCGAATGTGTTTGTTTTTATTCTATAAACAAGCTAAAATGTATAGGTAACGGCCATAGCACGTTAAAAGTACCAGTTCTCGTCCGATCACTGAAGTTAAGCAACGTCGGGCGTGGCTAGTACTTGGATGGGTGACCGCTTGGGAACACAACGTGCTGTTGTCACTTTTTTACAACCGATGATGTTATAGGATATGTTTACACATCAGTCTCGAGTACTAGCAGACTCGCTCAATTTTTTTTATTACCAAGGGTGTGGCATATGCGTACTACGGGATTTGCAAAATGTGAAAAAATGGTTATTGATGTGTAAACATCTTACGCGGCGGTATGAGGGTAAATCTCGGCAAATGGGACGGAATGTGTAAACCGATGTGACATTATAACCCGTACGCATTGAGGAGCAAGCTGATCCAGGACGGCCGCGATTGCAACGACTCAAATGGCGCTTCTAAAAAGCTAGCCGCTAGGGCGGTATTAGATTTTCATTATATTATATTCGCAGTGTATTTGGATCCATAGCACAGCTTATTTTTAATAGACGGTTGAATTTAAAATGAATTTTCGCTTCAAAATCCACGACAAATTTGTCCTAGCCACGGCGATCGTCCTAAAAAAAGTCCGAAAATTTCGGATTTTTATACAATTATGCCATTTAAAATCGTTTTTAAACGGATTTTAGACGATAAAAAAACATATTTTAAATTAAACGAACTGTCAAAAGTACTATTCAGATGCCCAGACGTTTAAAACAATATTGAGCCATGGCCCTCTTCTAAAATTTGCAAAATTTGGTTATTGACTTTCCCAAATCAAAGGATGTCGCCCCAAGATGACTAGCTGGTAGTGAATAAGCTGTGTCCATAGGTTGATGTTATTCCTGGTGGCATTAGATTTTCGTGTCGAATTTGTGCAGTGAATTAATCCACTCCGATTGAAGCTGCCAGTAAGTATTATTAAAGAATCCTAACTAATATGATAAATGCGAATGTGTTTGTTTGTTTGTTTCTTACGCTTTCACGTATAAACTACTCAATCGATCATCATGAAATTTTGTACAGATATTTTCAAGAGTATAGTAAAGGACTTAATGACATTTTTAGCTTTTACCCGCGGCTTCACTCGCGTTGATTATTACGGTTAGTTTTATCCTATTTTCCACGCGTAAACTACTTAACCGATCATTAAATTTTATACAGATATTTTCAAGAGTATACTGTAGGGCATTTTTAGCTTTTAACCGCGGCTTCGCTCGCGTTGATTTTTACGGTTAGTTTTAATCCTATTTTATTTTCTTGAGGTTATATTTGTAAAAAGTTTTTTTTCTTGATTTTGAGCATGCGTTGGATTAGTTTTGGTTAGTTTTTGTTCGCGGCGCCCCTGTAGCGAGCGAAGCGAGCGGAGGGCATGCGTGAAGTGTAATATTAGACATTCTAATGCAAACGTTACAAATGTAAACATTAAACAAAGCACGTCAGGCGGTATCTGTGACGGGAATGTGTTTTGCAGGCTGTCTGTAACCGTTAGTGTAAAAGCAACTAATTCCAAATAAATGGTTGCCTATATTCAGGTGTCACGCGGCCTAAGGTGGCATTAGATTTTCATGTCGATATAGGATATGTTTACACTTCTCGAGTACTAGCAGACTCGCTAATTTTTTTTTAATATTTATTTTTCCGTTCCACTTGGTGCTTTCTGACATTTCCTCAATCTGTGATTTTTTGAAGCATATTTGGCACTCCTGCCAGATAACTGACAAGAATAAAGTAAAGGTGAACCAAACATTGACCTTTTTTATGGTTTTGCACAAGCGATTTCGCCTTGGTTGGAAGAGTAGAGAAATACAATAACTTACAAAAATAGGATTATTTCATAAGTAGGCCAATCAACGAATGGCCCAAAGGGGGGTGTAGAGTGCGTGAGCAGGGACCTAAGCGATTTATTCAGAAACTTGTTCCGGGGAATTAGGGAGTAAACATACTAAAAGTCCTGACGTCTAGGTGAGGAGCCGGGAGGGGGGAGCACAAGGAAGGTCCCATCAAAAACGGTGAATCGTACGGAAATTTTTTCTTATATGGCACGAAAGCTTATAAAATTTTCTACAACTTTCGTTCCATATACTTTTTCGAATCGTTTGCAAGCTACAGGCACGGGAAAAGTGAAAATTAAAATAGTATATTGTGTAACTAGGAGGAAAAGCAAAACATTCCTGGACGACTGTGGTAATTGCTGGACGAGGCGCAGCCGAAGCCAGCAACACAGGAGTCTTTTTTTTAACTATGTTTTTTCCTTATTTCGTTCTATAACACTTTTTACAATTTTTTTACCTTTTTTAACTTTTTCCCATTTTTTCGAAACTTTTTGGGTATACGAGGGGATGGGGGTATAATGCCCGCCCCACTGATGGCCCGTGAAACGAAACGGGGTCATCGCTGCGTTGGTCAGATTCTCGATCCGAGGCTCCGTTTCAGAGATATCGACAAAAAACTGTTTTTTTTTCCAAAATCCCCCCTTAAATTAGAGCCCCGGTCCTCCCATATGTTCAAGGCGCACATACTATAAAAATGTCGACCCCGTAGCTCTTCCCCCGTTCTCCCGAAAGTAATTAATTTAGTTTTGTCTTCTCCCCCCTCTCCTACGGGGTCCAGTTTTCGTCCAGGATCCCCATTTTACCCCGGCTACATGTCCTGAAAATTTCAGCCCTCTAGCGATACTGGAACATGCTTAATTAAAGTGGTGATTCGCTTTGGTTTCCGTTTCATTTGATTTTTTCATTACTACCCTCACTAAAGAAGTTTCATTTCAAAAAATTGAGCCATAATCAGAAGTAGAAACTAAAAGAGTTAAGGAGGAACGATCCAGATGATTTTAATAATTATTTAAGAATGGATATCAATACGTATGAGCTTTTATTAAATTTAGTAAGAGAGGCTCTTACAAAACAAGACGCTGCACCTTTATGATTTTGGTGAGAATATTCTTTGACAAAACAACACCTTCAGAAGACATGTTGACCACGTTATCGCACTTACAACTTTTAAAACCTATATGCACGAAAACTGTCTGTTAATGATCAACGACGGATATCACTGGTACGGCGTAAACTGACAAACAAGTCTGCTCCGGTTAAATCTGGCGCGAGCAATCCCCACTAACTAAAAGATAAATGTGCATGTTTGATCTGCGCCGTTCCAAACCGGCAGATCAACCTCTGTGTGTATGGCCCGCTAATGAATTAAAGGGAATTAAATTATACAACTTTCTAGAAGAGCATTTTTTCCTCAGATGAATAGTTTAAACGATATGAAGGAATGTTTGATAAAAAATGTGAGGTTTTTTATGATTTTTTTTTTAATTTTCACTTTTCCCGAGCGTGTAGCTTGCAAACGGTTGCGAATTCGAAAAAGGAATATGGAATGAGAGTTGTAGATAATTTCATACGCTTTCATGCCATATAAGAAAAAAATTCCGTACGATGCATGGCTTTTGAGATATAAGCGAAAAACTCAAAAATGGGACCTTCCTCGTGATCTCCCCCTCCGACTCACCACCTAGACGTCAGGACTTAATATGTTTACTCCATAATCACCCGGAACAAGTTTCTAAAGAAATGGCTTAGGTCCCTGCTGACACACTCTACACCCCCTTTATTGACCTAACTAAAGGGCAATGAGATGACTTTAAAATTCCAAAAGCGTCCGGAATGCAGCAGCTGATACAATTTGGAAAGAACTTGGTTGAATTTGTCGTACTTGATTAAAGTCCGTGTATAATTGCCGTCAGAATATAAACTGAAAGTTCTTTGTCACTGAATTATATCAGAACAAAGACCGACGGTTTCGAAACCCGAAAAGAATAATAATCGGATTTAATTTGGATCGATACAGATACTGCAAAATGCGCGATTTTTTAGGTCATTTTTGTTCATGTTTGAAGCAGTTTATATGCCCTCGTGAGATTGGTCAACCTTTCTGTATAAATATACGATTATAATATAAATATTATAATCAGAATCATGAACTGTACAATTTACATATCAAATCGTGTTTAATTATTGCCGATAATAATTTATTTCGGGAAAAGTTCTTTATCAGGGCGGTTTTTGTATCACATTGTGTTTAACAAGATGAAAGTTCAATTATTGTGACATCAAAGAATCTTAAGTAATTTTAATAACCGTATTTTCATGAAGACTACGTTGGAGGGATGACGGATGGACGCAGGTGACGAGGACGCGGGAGGGGTCGAGGTAGGGGACGGGGCAGAGGTAGAGGGCGCGGTCGCGGAACCTCCGCTTTGCCGCCAGAGTATCTGTCCCCTTAACTCCCCTCCCGAGGGATTTACATTACAGTAAGCTGGAACAAACCATTAAAAGGTAATTTCACTTGTTAGATAACATTATTGATATTAAAATAAACCCAGCTTATTGTGTTTGAGTTAGTTTGGAGTTTTTAGTTATTGTAAAGTTTGGCAAGAGAATATATGCAAAAATGTATCAACGAGATCTGTTATGAAAACTATGCTCTTAACAAACTTGAGTAGTCAAAAAACGTGAACTTTAAATGCCGAGTAAATATCTACTCCATGCTAAATTTGTAATAGCATTTTATATTTGGCAGCATATATTTGCATCCAAGGTCACGCTAAGTTAATGTCGAATAGCTGAAGGTTAGGTTAAAGCAGCTGTTTGAGCTGTTTTGTTGTTTTCATTTTGCTATTGATTACTCTTTGAAAAATCTGAAATAGAAAATATCAACAAACCTATAATATGAGAATTGACGCTTCTTAAACTGAATGTAAATGGTACTAAACAATAGGTCAATTTCTAAGCTGCTTAATTTGATATGAAATTGAATGCAAATGTAGCATAAATATATGATGTACGCACTTTTGTTTTATATACAAGTGAAGTTGGCTTTTAATTTTTTGGAAGAGTTTTTTCTAAAATATTTTTGTTAAACAAACGTTTTCCAAAAAAATCGTTTTAATACGTGTAAACAATATTGAATTTATCCATAAACAAGTAGCAATGTTATTATCATATATCATAATTTATGATGTTTGACAATACAAGAAAATAACTAATATAAGCATTTAAATTGCCATGCTGGTGAAATTTAAATCTAGCCTTATCTATTTTCTCGGGAAATGCAATTCAAATTGTAGTAAGTTATCAAATTGGTTCATTTACGCAGGCGTGCAATAAAACTGCCGGCAATACTTCTTCAGATGCAATACTAGCGAAAGTAACACTTTCAAATTGACATATAGCATAAAATATCAAAATAAACTGTTGCCGAACATTTTTGGTTGTTTTGTTTAGAGAGTTCAATAAATAATGTTTTTATCAGAATTGCGGGTGAAATCGGCAATAAAAATCGTGCAGCACAATTTCCGTATTGTCGGAGGCAAATTGCGAGTGATGACCAGTCAAGTGTGCACGTCGCATGAAGACTTATTGCGAATTGCAGAATTACCTATTGCCCACTGTAAAGCAGACTCAAGTATACAGGGTGAACTAATAAAACGAAACAGACGCGATTTTCCATATTAAAATCATTAAAAACAATCGCTCAGGCTCCCGTCAATTCTTGTTTCGAGGGAAAATTATGCTTTCAATCCTGTCACTTCAACCACCAGAGGCGAGCTCTATCCTCAAAAATTTAAATAGAAGTTTGTCAGGTGATGCATCATTATAAGGGTTTTTAAAGATGGTAACCCGCCAAAACCCCATGCAGAAAATGAACATTTTCGTTAAAGCTACAAAAAAATATCACTGCATCATGTGTTCTATGTTTTTTTACTTATTTTATTCCCAAACCCGCGTTATATTAAAAAAGTACCTGATAAATCCACTTTTTCATTTTCTTTACTGATAGAAAAATAAAGCACGAAATACCCATAGCAATCAAAATTTATCAGTGTTATTGTCGAGTTTATTTTTATTACTGACTAGCATCTTATCTACTTGCATTCAAATTATTTATTATTTTCACTGCCAAAAGGGTATTAATAATTGAACTTTATTATGACAGGGTTGAAAACAAAAGCAAATAATTTCTTCCTCGAAACAGAAAGTGATTGGTTTCATCGATCTATTTTTTAAATGACGTTAAATATGAAATATCGGGACTGTTTCGTTTTCATTGGCCCACCCTGTGCACAGGCATATAATGGCATATGTACATGTTTCGAAAAGTCGAAACATGTACGTGTGCCATAATGGCACGAATGGCTTGTCGGGAAGCAAAACGGTTTTGGTATTATTTTGCATATTAAAAATCATGTTCGAATCAATCGAAATTGCTACGCCATTAAGGTTTAGAACTTGGTTGGAGAATGAATCCTTAAAATTAATTGTATCCTAACTAACATAAAATCTAAAAAATATGTAGGACAAATTTGGCCTGATCTTATTATACAAACCATTGAAGACATTTGATGTACACCTTTTTCTTAAGGGGTTTTTGGACAAATTCAAATCAGAATTTACAGTGACCCAATAAGTGTTGGGTTTTCTGTTTATGTATGTAATTTTGACCCATATATCTATAACCTTATTCGTTTTAAAAATAACTCTCCTATGGAAACACGGCATGTGAGAGAAGTTTTCTAAACGAGATGTGCGTATGTATACCTTAAGAGCTTGAGTTTGAAGCAATATTATTTTAGGAATAAATTCTTCTATATGATTTTAAATGTTGTATAAAGTCATGCAAACATTTCCATCATTTTGGGGACAAGTGAAGGAAAATAATATCTCATTATATACCGAAAAATAGATTTAATTAGATAATTCTACATCTACATAGACATATAGAATAGTTAATTATACCTTAGATATAATGTATAATCTAAATAACAATTATTGTCAGAATTTGTTTTACTTGACTTTTGATTTAGTGTTATGAATTTTTCCACAGATGTAAGAATTTATACTAAATGTTACTATTAGGATATTATTTTCAATATGAGTGAACTCCATTTCAAAATGGTATACTGCTGGCTTTAACATGTTTTTAATTAACGTTTTGTAAGACATGCAGGCAAACGGATAAAAATTAAAGGAAAACATTGCCCAAGACGACAAGAAACGTATCATAATTATGTGGCTAATGAATAACTAGTGTTGTCACCTCTACTTCGAAATAAATCACCAAAGCGTC
The DNA here is from genome assembly GCA_016904865.1 of Pissodes strobi. NCBI lineage: Eukaryota > Metazoa > Arthropoda > Insecta > Coleoptera > Curculionidae > Pissodes > Pissodes strobi. Next base: position 252,199 of record MU182355.1, on the reverse strand, counting down.
GATACATGAGGTTATTAATTGTCTTGGGTTAAATTGGTCCATTCTTCTTCAGCGACAATTATGATAGCTCCTGGTGGTCTTTAGGCGGGTTCTTTTTTATGTATGACTCTTAAGGTAATCCCAAACATGTTCTATTGGACTCATGTCTGGGGATAATGGGACCAGTCCAGACGAAGAATATCACCCTAGTCTAGAGCATTTTGGACAATCCTGACTCTATGAGCATCCATAAGGATAAGATTGGGGCGAATTTGTTGTCTTCGTGGATAAATTATTGGTCTTATTACATTTTTCTTATAAAAATGAGCATTCATTATTGTAGTACACGAATCAGCTCTGTACGACCTTTGTACATAATGCATTCCCAAAACATTTTGGTACCTACTTGATATGGAGCAACTACAAGAGCGATTTTGACTTCCTAGGTCGCTCGAAACCTTTTTAAGATTATCGTCACTGAATAATCCGATACTGGTCTCATCGGTGAATGTTACAAACGCCATTGCAGTCGCCTACGCTTATGTATCAAATCGAGTCGTGGAACTCTTAATGGCCGTCTCCATTGTAATTCAGCATTTAAAACTCCTAGACATCGCGGCATCGTCCGATTTGATATTAAGGAGTGATATGGATGCTGAAATTCAAATTGTAGCTCTCGGACCGGTGCTAGGCGATTTCTTCTAGCATATTGAACAATATAGCGAAACTGCCTAAAGTTGGTTGCTCTTCGACGACCGATCTAGGACGGGGAGCATCGGCACCAGTTTCTTCAAATCGCCGTATAACATTTAAATGATCAGCAATGTGATACCTTGAAAGACGCTCTCCTGGTACAGTGATAATTCTAGCCTTATCAAAAGCAAACATTTCAGCTCCAGGCATTTTTATCACTTTGAATACATAAATTGACACATGTGTTTCTATAAAAACTAAAACAACAATCTCGATATTTCTCATTTTGCTATTGGTTTTAAATACTGGATTACAATAAAGGCAGTCATGAGATCTACGACTAGATTTGATGATGGGAATATGATAACAGCCAGAAGCTCATAATTGCAGCTCAAGAACAATGGACTAATTTAACCCAAGAAACAATTAATAACCCCATAATTGGGATGTATCGGCGCGCTGGTGACTTAATTCGATGTACACCTGGAAACACTAGGTATTAGTCACATAATATTGATCCGTTTCTTGTCATTTTTCCAAATGTTTTCATTTTAGTTTTATCCCGTTGTCTGCATACCTTACAAAATGTTAATAAAAAAAGCCAGTAGTAGAGCATTTATTTGTGATAATTCGTTCGACAACACTTTAAACTACGCTGCACAGAAATAACAAATCTTTACGTTCCACGACTCAGATAGATGGGGGTTGCAAGACTTTTGCCGATGAGTGTAGTTAAGTATTCATCATCAATGAGATATATTATTTCTTGTGTGGTTGGCTTAAAGAGGATAAAAGCTGTATTTTCAAAATGTATTAAATTTCTCATCGAAATCAATGTCTTAAATGTGTCAATGTCAATATGACATTATAAATGTGTTATATTCAAAATATGATTAATTTAGCAGTAACTAATCGGAGTCCAAAATAGACTTTAAATGTTCTATTTTATATTTTCACTTTAATTAGTGTTTCCTAACTGCACGATTTGCCAGTGAAACGTAAAGCATTTTTTTTATGGTTTTCTGCTTTTAAATTCAATAAATTGAATTAGTGCCCCTTTACACCGTTTAGAACACATACCTACGGTTGTTGCCCCCGCGGAGACTATTTTCCAATAAAGCAAGCGGCGCTTGTTGCTGCTATTTTAAAATATGCGTCGATTCTTGATTGATTCCAATCAATTGCGTGTATTCACGTCTGATCTTAACTTGGCGGTGCGCACTGCTTGATCTATTTACCACCTCATTTACTTATTTTGCATAATATCTCCTGCCTTAAGTGCAAACACTATCCTGAAGCATAGTAAATTTGACTAATCTGGATCCTCCCCCGATCTGCCGAGATCCGACTCATACATGTGAAATTTAGATTATAGGAAATCCAACCAACGTGTTGAACTAAAGATTGAATGAAATGCGTGTCCTGCCTTACATTTCACTTGAAAATTATTGCTTGGTATCTCCACAGTTCTAGGGCTTAGCAGAAAGGTAAATATAATATTCAGCTAAATGGTGGTTTTTAAATTAAATTACACTGTCATTTTCAATTATTTTTAAGTTAATCATTACACACTGAACTTGTCAGTGTTATTTAATTAATATTTTGAACAGTATTTTAAAAAGATCTGTAACAATTTTTTTTTCTGTTTTTATATTGTTCGTTATTTAATATGATATATAATTTTATGTATGCTTTCCATCATAATAAGCTAGTAAATAATAATATAAGCATAAACTTTAATATTAGAAATGTCTATCCTAAATAAATCCACAGAAAAATATTGCTAATATAAGGCATCCATATTTGTACAGGGTGATCCCCTATAATGTCGCCCCCCTATAACTTTTTTATTTTAAGTGTCCCAAAAAAAATAAAAGTATGGTTATGTAGGTACTGAAAAATACTTTGTTTCTGCGTATAAAAAATATTGGAAAAATGATCAGTATACAGGGAAAACCAAGAAGTAAATTTTTTTTCAATGGAACACCCTATATATGAATTTATTTTTCGATTCCTTGTAAAATTCTAAGCATATGTTATGTATGAAGTTACACCTCTAAAGTTAGTAGTTTCACAGCTATAAACAGTTGAAAATCGGTACTTTGGCTACTTTTCACCTTGGTAGCAAG
>MU182355.1:208252-248998 GCA_016904865.1 Pissodes strobi | reverse complement strand
GAAAAGCACCTAAGCACCACCTGTGACCGGTTTCGGCTTCACAAGTCTCGTAATAAAGGCTAGTAGGTACATTCCCCGAATCCGATCGAAAAACACAAGCTCTATATGAATCGAAGTTGTTATAGAAAAGCGGTAGGATGTTAAATCGCACTCCCTCTGCAGGATTGCTGCTAGAAGTTTTAAATATCTGAAAGATGTTTCATAAATTGATTTTAATATGTATCGGCTCTTCCTTCGCAGGCAGTAACCACACACAAAATCAGTTTGTACTCGATAGTACTAGTACGTAAAGTAAATCTGACATATTTTTTGACATTTAGGGCAGTGCATAAAATAATATATTTTGCGCACTAGTGCGTAAAATAATTAATTTTAGGCACTAGTGCGTAAAGTAATTTAATAATATTTTTGGTTTTTCAAATATTTTTCGGTCGTAGAAAAAATGTTGTATGCTACTCATGTGTAAAATACCCTTTTTTTTATTCATGGGATTGTCGCATTCATAAAAAAAGAGTCTCTGATTCATATGGAGCTTGTGTTTTCGATTGAATTCGGGGAAGGCCGGGAAGGTACCCACTTGCTCCTGTATCATATTTCGGGTCTTCCTCCTAAAAAGAATATTCAACTTACAAATCATATAATAAAGACCAAAAAACATTAAAGAGTACTATCGAATACAAAATAGATTGTGTGTGTGGTTACTGCCTGCGAAGGAAGAGCCGATACATATCAAAATCAATTTACGAAACATTTTTCAGAATTTTCAAACCTCTAGCAGCATCATCATATCATTTTTAATGGGGGAAACTATCGGGTTGAAGGGTGGTACACATTTTTAGGCTACGAAACAGAAGAGTGCTGAGGAGTGACGTATTAGACCGTTAGAAAAATAATAGAGCAGCAAGAGATGGGAATTTGGGGACAAAAAAAAGGTTAAATATAGATTACAAATGACTAAGATACGAAAATGGAAGCCATTTTGTTTCTACATGTATTGTTTAGCTTCTGTGATCGATTAAAGTGTACAGAGTGATCCAACATATTTAGCCTAATGAACAGTGGCGTAACTAAACATTTTTGGCCCGAATGCAAAAAACGTAAGGAGACCCTTCTGTCACAAATCACAAATAATAATAATTAAACAAAATACTTCTTTTCATCAAAGAAAAACTTTAAAATATTTTTAAATTTAAACCAAGTAGTAGTTATAACGAAGTTGCAAATTGTAATGAAATCTCCCGAGTTTAAAACAAAACTCAACATAAACTTATTAAACCCTAAAATAATTTTTTTCTCGTACACATTGCTAATTCATTAATTAAATCTTTAAGGTCTGATTTGTTGACAGCTTTAGTCTCGACGAAAATTAAAGATAAATATTTTAATCGCTTTTGGCCTATTTGCTTCTTTAAATAGTTTATAATTAGTTTAAATTTACTAAAAGATCTTTCAGCTGACACATGTAATTGGCATTGCAAAAAATATAATAGCGCCATCTTTACTCTGACCATAAATTTACTTACATATATGTTATGCTGCTCGAAGAAGCTCAAACCATGTGTCACGGCTGTTTGATCTTTTACTTGATAAAATCCCAAAAAAGATTCCTTAACATCGATTTTTTGAGCTTCTGATTTATCTTTTCTCATGCTCAATTGGTCACATTTAGAAATATCCTGGGTAATATCAAGGATTATTTAGGTAAATGGCGCCGAATTGTATTGTTTTTCTTCCAGGAATCATAAACGGCACATTTTTGGACGTGGTGCTTTGAACTACTGTGGACTTTTATTCTGTATGAAATTTCTTTCCAGTCTCGCATACCGGTTCGCCATTGATTGCCTTGCAACGAAAACAATCAACAAGGTTCACAATAGGCAGCATCAAAATCTTTGAATAATGAAGCCAAAATCGTGGATCTGGACAATATGAACTTTGCGACTAATACAGTTTTGACGAAAATCTCCTGCTGCTGCTCTGGATCCTTGGGAAAAGGCCCCATAAACTTTACTAAACTTAAAGAATGCTTGCCAATTATTAGTCTTTTTCGTTCATCTGTTAATGGTTTATTAACAAAATGGCCTAAATCAATTTCGAGTATTGTGTCTTTAGTTGATATTACGGGTTCGACGATATTTCATCTTCATCAAAGTTCGTAGTTTTAGCTTTAGCACACACAAAAGTTGGTTCGTCTGTGGTTTTAGCCACCTGAACCAATGTATAAATAAATATACGGTAGGTTCACTGGAGACGAATTTCGCCGACAGCGTTTGGCGTCGGAGCGAATCCGGTTCAATCTGGCTCGTGACCTGCGGTGGCTCTGCTACGAGAGACAGTGTGTAAACGCCCTGTGAGATTGTGAACTGTTTTGTCCAAAACGAGTGTTATTGCCGTTTTGCATTTTTTCGGACTGAAATTAACTGACTACTTGACAAGTCAAATCAAAATAATTTTAATAGTGGGCGTTGCTATTAAACCAATAGTAATTTTATCGAGTGGTTTATTCACTTGCGTAGTGGTATTATCCGTAGTAATATAACAAGTGCAATGGAAATTACCGATAATTTTCGTTAAATATGCATGAATGCAAATTAAGTTCAAAAAACGCACGAGTGCACGCTAGTGCGCTAAGTGGTTTTTTTCAGTTTAACTTGCATGAGTGAAGATTTGGCGAAAATTATAGGTAATTTTCATTGCAAGAGTTATATTTTATCGGAAAATTTCATGAATCAATATAATTACCCCTTGTATATAATTAAAATTCATGTCATTGTCACTTATTACTTACTGTCATACTGTCGTTGTTTTAAATTTGAGTTTTAAACGAGAATGTCGCGATTCGGGAACGCTTCTGCGATGTAAATTGAGAGAAATATAGAAGAACTTACACCAAAAGATACAAAAAAAAGTCGAAAAAGTCTATATGGAAACAATTTGAAGAGTTCTGCTTTCAGAGAGGTTACGTTGCGGTTTATCATGTATCAAAAAATAATAACCGAGTAAAGCGCACCAGCGAATACTTTTTGAATCTCTTCAGACCACGATACACCTAAACTCGGTACGTCAGCTTTCCGAAAAATGACAGTTCGTACGTCACGTGTTATATGTAAAATACAGGGAAAATCTGCAACACACTTGATGTCACGTAATTTTTGGAACGGCTGACATACCGTGTTTAGGTGTATCGTGCTTCAGACCGTTGGGTCCGACAAACTGCTCGCGGCTGCAAGTGTGCGGCGGCTTTTGCGTTTGATGTAAAAACATCAAAACGATTTTGCTGAGTGACTCTACTCGATATTTTTTGTACTCTGCCTGAACTTCGTTTTTTCTCTCGTTCTTTTTTTAGTTGCTCCGCTTTGCGGTTACTCATTTTTAAAACGTCAAAAGATTAGCGGCTCGAAATATTCGAGCGATGATGGTAAGAATGATTTTAGGTTAATTTGGGTGTCAACAAAACAGAATTCCCGCTCGCTGCGAGTTAAAAATATCGGGACCGGGACTAATCCTAATCGGCGCGACGTTGACGTTGCCAAACCATCCATTAGGTATTAAATTACGCAGAATAAAATAAAAAATAATTTTTGCTTGACAGAAAAATGTCCCTAGATTCAGTTTAAAAAATTCCACATTATTAGGAACGGCTTCAATTATTTGCATTTTTTGATGTGTAAACATCTTACGCGGCGGTATGAGGGTAAATCTCGGCAAATGCGACGGAAATGTGTGGGCGGGGCGGAAGTGTGGGGACGAAAATGCTCATACCGATTCTAGCGGCTAGGGCGGTATTATATACAATTTTGCCATTTAAAATTGTTTTAAATGCATTGAATTTTCGCTTCAAAATCCACAACAAATTCGTCCGAAGCCACGGCTATCGTCCTAAAAAAGGCCGAATTTTCGGATTTTTATACAATTTTGCCATTTAAAATCGTTTTTAAACGGATTTTAGACGATAAAAGAGCATATTATTTTAAATTAAACGAACTGTCAAAAGTATTATTCAGATGCCCAGACATTTAAAACAAAATTGAATCATGGCCCTCTTCTAAAATTTGCAAAATTTGGTTATTGACTTTCCCAAATCAAAGAATGTCGGCCCAAGATGACTAGGTAAATAAGAAATAAGCTGTGTCCATATGTTGATGTTATTTCTGGTGGCATTAGATTTTCGTGTCGAATTTGTGCAGTGAATTAATCCGAAGCTGCCAGCTAGTATTATTAAAGAATCCTAACTAACATTATAAATGCGAATGTGTTTGTTTTTATTCTATGAACAAGCTAAAATCTACAGGTAACGGTCATAGCACGTGGAAAATACCAGTTCTCGTCATCGATTTGTATAGGAGTGGATAAGCAATAGCCGCCTGTCGCACTACTCAAACGTGGCAACTTATGGGCGAAAAAACAGGTTTCTGCGCATGACAAAATCGTTGCAAAATGGAAAAACGTAAACAAAGAAGATACCGTTTTGTCATGCGCACTAAAGCACTTGCCGTCTCAGCAGGCGTCGGCCAGGATTGAACTTGGCTTTTGTCTTTGACGTGTTTTCGTTTTGACGGCACGGCGTTTTGACTTAATAATTCGAGTTTTTACTTTCTTTGGATCTAGTGTCTGTAGTTGCTTAATTAGTTTTAGTTTAGTGGTTCACGTTTGTGGTTTGTGCGTACCCTATTTTGATTTTCGTTTAAATTGAACAATACGTACATAAACAATGGGCGATGCTACCAAAATAGAATCCCGAAAGTGTATGGTTGTGTTTTGTAGCAGTACAGGCAAAATACCAGGGATTTCCTATTTCAAGTAAGTCTAATTATTATAACTATTACTTATTTTTACCTTATTGTTTGTTTCACTATGCTAACTGGGGCCCATTTCATAATCGGCAAGACTCCTCTACCGAATATTTGGTGAAATAATCACTTTCGAAGTCCGGGCCTGCGTATTTACCTTCACGGTGCAACAGCAGCTAGCTCCTACTAATTTTCTAATGCGCAAGTCCAAATTGAAATATCTTTGTTTACATATCGCGGTCGTAAATTTGCCATGTTTGCTCTATTTATTGCTTATCCACTCCTATACAAATCAATGGTTCTCGTCCGATCACTGAAGTTAAGCAACGTCGGGCGTGGTTAGTAATTGGATGGATGACCGCCTGGGAACACTGTTGTCATTTTTTTACAACCGATGTCGTTATAGGAAATGTTTACACATCAGTCTCGAGTACTAGCAGACTCGCGCTCAATATTTTTTTTTAAGAATAAGTGGGCGAGTGGGCCCCGTAAACTTGGGAGGGCCCAAAACATTGCGCTTACTTGTCTTATGGTAGTTACGCCACTGCCAATGAAGATCTTTGTTATTATTAGGATTAGAGAGATGCTTAAACTAGCAAATTTTTACTGAATCAACAGAAAATCAGATTAGAAAAACTGTGGAGCATAAATAGTATTATACTTTTTATTGCGGGCATTTTTTTAAGTGAAAACTTCTATAGGCGCCCACACACACTTTGCTGGGTAGGAAATGAAACTGAGCTGTCGTGTAATACGTCACGTTTGGCTATTTTTCCGTTAATATTTTTTTTTTCGGGAAACGGTTGCGAGTGGAAATTTGGGATTTGGTACGTGTTTAGGCGATATTTGGGACAATTTTATTATTTTTTTTAGCGATCCGATTTTCCGTTTCTTAGTTATTACGTCACATGTGCGATTTTTCAAAATTTTGCTCGATACACGATAACTCGAAAAAATTATTAATTTTAAGAATTTTGCTGCACGCGTTCCTTTTGACGGTCCTCCGAACCTTACTGAAATTGGCGAGAACCCGAAAATACCAAATATTTTTTTGGAATCACTTTGGGGTCGTTCTAGCGCCGAAAAAGTCGCGAGGATCGAAAAAACGAGACGACGATGGTTGTATATGGAAGGAGAAAGTGCTCTAAATGCTTCTCTGTTTCGAAAATGCCCGGAAAATTTACTTTTGAGGGAATATGCAGAAACATCGATTTGTAGGTCAATAAAATGGCAGTTTTATTGTATTTCGTGGAAAAATATAAATTTTTTTATTAGAAAAATCGATTATTTGACGAGAATCTACGAAAAGAAGACACTCTAGAAATATTGATGCCTTTTATACATCGCTATTTCGAGTTTTGACACGACAAGTCACCATATAATATTTTTTCTTCAAACGTCAGTAAATCCGTCATTACTCGACTGTGTAGGCGGCCGTGAAGTTTCGTTTTTCCTCCGCCGGAGCTTTACTTTTCACTTTTCCGCCGGCGGAGGTAAAAGTGTTGTCATAGCAACACAGATACAATACAAACAGACAACAAAATAAGCGTCAACAACTCAAGATTTATTAAACTACAATTTGTATTTATCACTCAATTTGTGACTGCATGTCTAAAAATCACTAATTTAGGAACAAATTGGTTATTATTTAATCGAACTTACTCAATAACTGCTTATCAATACGGAATTAAAACGCAATCGGAGACGCCATCTTAAAAAAATAATTATTGTTGACAGTGTCCACTGACAGCTTTATGTTAAATTCATCGACACCGGTCTAAGCAAGGCCACCTACGACCGTGATCTAAGCCGCCTTGCGAACCCATTTATCTTTAATAATAATTAGATATTATTACTATTAAAAAGAGATGTTTTTGCATTAATTTGTCGACATTTGAAGAAAAAACAGCATATTTTATTTGGAGGAAAAGTTACTTTTCATGGCTTGCTCTCTATTACCAGCCTCACTCCGTTCGGCTGTTAAACACGAGCGCGCCATGCAAAGTATTACTTTTCCTCCATATAAAATAATATACTATTATTAAAGAAGGGGGTTACGAGTACGATATACCAAAAATCGCATCGATGTGATTGAAAATGTAGAATGATGATTTTTGAAATGAAAACTATACGGGTCTGAATACTTTTGAAATAATTTCGATCGGACCGTAATTCAAAGGTAGAGCATTCGCATAGGATGCGAGAGGTACCGGAAGCGATGCTCGGCGCGTCCCAAGAGGATTATTTTTGAAGTGAATACTTCTGGCCGCAAGAGAGTGATTTTTTAAATTTTATTTAGTTTTTAATATCACTTTGTTGCAGTTTTCACTACTGTCGTGTGGTTTTAAGTACATATTGTAATTTTTTAAATGGAGCATAATATTATTTCAGGCTTCGAAGTTTTTTTTTCTGATTTCAAACATATAGCGGTTACGGGGCTATTTTCAGACGTTTTAAAATTATATTAAACTTCATTTTTATTGATCAATGGTTTTGAAAATTAAAATAATTGTAAAAGTTGACGCTTGTAGCATAATGTTTTTTTTCTATTTATTAGTTTTTGACTTTACACTAAATGATCTCTTGGGTTCTGAATAACTTACACCTCTAATAGGAGCCTTTTTGGGACCGATCCAATCGGCCAAAAACGGGCGTCTGGACTGTCTCCAAGAACATCATTATTGCCAACAATTAAAAGCGCTATTCTATCGTTTCAGCCTTTTAAATCACCTGGCGAGGACGGGATATTTCCAGAACTGCTGCAAAACGGTCTGGAGGTATTAACACCGTTCTTAATGAAACTTTTTAGAACTAGCCTAGCGAGTAATTATATACCTAGCAACTGGCAGAGTGGTGTACATCCTGAAGATGGGACGTAGGGAATCAACACCTAACTCATGGAGACCAATAAGTCTGACCTCTTTTCTGTTGAGGTGTTGGTACACTTGGTGAGTGTCCACTAAATGCTCACCAATATGCGTATCAGACCGGCAAATGTACACTAACCCAAACTAGCATTAAACAAGCGTTGAGCGACAAGAGTATCGCGGTGGGTGTGTTCTTAGATATTGAAGGAACATTCAATAATGCATTACCAAACTCCTTATACACATCATTAGCTGAAAGAGGGGTTGAACCACAGATAAGGAACTGGATCAGGAGTATGTTAAATTACAGAGTAGTCACAACAACCCTACAGGGGGAGGGCTACAAATTCAGGGCTGTTAGGGGATGTCCGCAGGGTGGGGTTTTGTAGCCCCTTCTGTGGTCTCTCCTGACGGATGGTTTGCTAGTGGTCTTCTCGCTGTGGGATGTGGAGGTGCAGGCATACGCGGATGATCTAATAATACTTATAAGAAACAATTCGCAAATAACTATCTCAGAGGATCTTCAAGAGATGCTAACCGTCGTCTATGACTGGTGTGAAAGGGAAAAACTATCTGGGAACCCGCACAAAACAGTTATAGTGCAGTTCGCAAGAAAGAAAAGGCTGGAAAACCTAAGACTAGCTACACTCAAAGGAGAAACTATCCCATTTGCGAATACAGTGAAGTATCTGGGAATTACCCTAGATAAAACACTTAACTGAAATGCGCATAAACTTGCCGCAAAAGCGAAATTGTCACTATGGACCTGCAGACGCATTTGTGGCAAAACATGGGGTTACATCCCAAACAAATGCACTGGCTATATATTGCGGTCATAAGTCCAACATATGGAGCAGTAGCTTGCTACTCTAAGAGCTTACAGAGCTCCGCGAGAACCAATTATCCGCCTTACAAAGACAAGTGTGTCTGGCAATTAGTGCCGCCTTTGGCACTACACCCACTGTGGCGGTTAAGTGTTCTAAATCTGCCACCTCTCCAAATAGTACTGGAGAGTGAGGCCAGATGGGCTACGTACAGATTGACAAAGGCGTTTGATCAACAATCCGCAGGCTATCATTATGGTGCCCAACAGGCTAAAAAACGTCAATGTGTTGGGTCCAAAGACATTTTTTTTATGTCTTCGGATGGGTCTCCCATCAGATTTTATGCCTACCAAAACTAACTATTACCATGCCTATGAAGTCCCCCTACCAGAGAGGAACGAGTGGGCAAAAAACTCGGAACACATCTGAAAACCATAAAGAATAGTTGATTCACTGACGGCTCCAAGACCAATGATGCTACAGGAGCGGCTGCATGGAATAAAAATGGTAAGGTTAAGCTTAAATATTCCCTGGGCAAACATGCAACCCTTTTTCAGACTGAAGTTCAAGCCATTGACATAACTGCACAGTGGCTCACCGATAGAAACCATCGATTTATAAAATCAATGATAGAAACTGGAAAGGCAAGTCAATCAAAATACTCTCGGACAGTCAAGGGGCTTCGAAAGCTCTTGAATCTAGCCATTGTTCATCCAAGGCAGTGTGAAACTGCCAGGAACTACTCACCAAACTAGGTAGAGAAAATAAACTTACACTGATCTGGATACCTCGGCATACAGGATATAAAGGCAACGAAAGACCTGATGCTCTTGCGAAGCAGGTGGGAGCAACGGCTTTCATAGGACCAGAACCAGTACTGGGAATAACTTTACAACACATTTAAAGAAGCTCTCTCCAGGTGGACACAACAGTAATTTGCAGACAAAGGGAGAGAGTTACCGGGCCTAACTCATTCAAATATGGCAGTGAATCTGCCATCAGGAGTGAGAACTAGACAACTTCTTCAACTTGGCCGATAGCAGGTACAGGCTGAAGTTAGCATGTACGTACACTAGTCATTGTCGGCTAACAATAATAGAGGGTTTTCCCAAGAAACGGAATGCCGCTTGTGGTTGAGGATGAAGAAAGAATGGAGCATGTTTTATGCCGCTGTCCAGCAATGGAAGGTACCAGACAAACAGGGTTTGGAAATTCTCAAATTACACTACTTGTAGATTTGAAAACTATCGACCCCAGAAAGTTAATCGACTTCATGAAAAGGATCGAGCATTTGGCCTAGTGGAAACGTGAGCCACAATAGTCCAAGGGCCGCCCTAGAGGGACCCATCTATATACACATGTACAAATACGAAAATACACCTCAAATACTTTTTTCTAATTTTTAATTACTTTCCAACAAAATCTTTGCGTTTCTAACAAATAGAACACGAGAACAATAAATCGTAACGTTGCATTTACGAACAAAAACTTAAACCTATGTCTAGCCGAATTCTTTATTTTACGGTAAATAAAATATCGATTATTTAGTATTAACAAAGTTTTATTAAAAAAAGTTTAGTACGGCGGTTTGAGTTTAGGAACAAAAAGAAGCTTAATAAGATTTTCTGATTAAGTTCTTCAAAATGCTATTCAAATTAAAGTATTTCACAGATATTTCCTCCATAACAATTCATTTTGTGTTTATAGAATTCGATATCTAATTAAGATTGACTTTGTATGAATTCAATCAATGTCCTCGTCGGCCTTCCACTCATGCCTTTACCTAGATAGGGCTCTGTATTTTCAGGACCCATAACACCTGCAATATCTAAATGCAACCAATTTGTCTTTTCTGGCACAAATTCTTTTAAAAATGCAGCAGCAGTGCAACTACCCCCGCCTCTTCCTTTGCCAATGTTGTTCAGGTCATAGGCTGGATTTTCTGCGATTTTCTTAGTATAGTGTTTCCATAGGGGCATGCGCCATACGCGGTCCCCAGTTTCAATTCCTGCCGCTTCTAGTGACTGGTATAACTTGGTCGAGTTTGAGAATACCCCAGTAGCTGCATCACCTGAAAGGAAAACTAAATGTAAATCATGTTTTTTTGCTTTAACTTTATTCGTATTAGTTTGTAGCGCCATTTGCGAGATTACTCTTTTTTGGTTTAAAAATGTATTTCCACAATATTTGTACAAATTATGCACAGTTTTTAAATTTTGCGTTCTATAATATTTTTAGTGTCCTCCTACTGCAACCTTAGGGCAGTCCAGAAAATGAGTTAAGAATAAAAAATATATAGGTAAAAAAGGTAAATGCTAAATATTATAAATCGAAATCGTTAGCACCATACAACATAAAAAAGCATCTAATGGACAGTGATTCCTACTTGTCAGCTGGATGGATACTTTTGCTCAAAACTTTGTTATTATTGATGTGTAAGCATCTTACGCGGCGGTATGAGGGTAAATCTGGGCAAACGGGTCGGAAATGTGCAAGGGGATGGGGACGGAAATGTGCAAACGGGTGTGACATCATAACCATGCGCAGTAACTTTACGAGGGCTGCTCAAATATTTGTGCATGTCGATATAGGATATGTTTCCACATCAATGTCTCGAGTATTAGCCGACTCGCTCATTTTTTAAAATTTTTTCAGTGTATGCCACAAAATGTGAAAAATAAATTTGTGTACTTATACTCTTGAAATCAAAGAGGTGTCAAAGCGGAATCAAGATTTCAATCGATGTAAAAAAAACTATTACAGAACCGTTAATCGTTTTTGTACCGATGTAATAGTACAGTGCGAAGTCGACGCCTGTGCAGTTCATTCGCCCAGATAAACCCACACCAGATGCAAAAGATTGGCAAATTCCTCGTCAGCCAACTTGACGTGGCGGTTATACGCGGCCTGCACCAAATAATCTGGGTATGATTATAGAATTGTTCTTCAAAATTAAAACAGTTGGTCTGCACCAATTAAATGAAAACGTGTTTTGTTGGTGGACTGGTTCAGGAAAAATAAAACTTTGCAATAGCCATTCATTTTCTTTTTTCCCAACAGGCGGTAATGGAAATCTTGTGTTATTATGACTGCACTGACTTTTATACAGATATTCCCCTAATACGTTTCAATATATACCGATTTAAGGTTATTTTAACATTGAAAATGTTTCTGTTATCCTAATATATAGGGCCTCAAATAGGGTTGCCAACTTTCAAAAAGCCATTTGCGGGTTTGGGGACAGCCTTGCACCATTCCGGGACGCAGTTATGTATTGAAAAGACACCGTAGGCGGAACCTTTTTTTCAACTTAAGGACTTTGTTTTGAACTCAGCACTTTCGAAGCTGCATTACGTTACGATGTTACGAATTACGATCTCAGGTTGAGGTTCTCAACCTGGTAATTTTTTAGATGACGTCCCAGGCCGATTTTGGCGTTTTTTCTACCGAAACGCAATTTTTTACGCCATTTTTAGACGTTGCGGAAACCTAATGGTAATCAACTGTCTTGCGGTACAGTGGATGGATTAACAAATTAGAAAATATTAAATTTCTTCTAATATTTCACTTCGCGCAAGACAATATGTTCGCTCTGGGAGCGCAACCAAAGAAAACTAATCCAAGGCATGCTCAAAATGAAAAAAAAAACTGACAGAAATTTTAGTATGTTACGCACCCCTCGATTTAGCTATTTATAGCGATACATGTCAATAGGAACATCGATGGACAGTCATAATTCATAAGATAATAAGTGCATTGAAAATATATTGAGAATTCGCGCTTCGCGTGATTAATAATACTTTTACGTACTTATTTTTTGTTTTGAATTCTATGTTTTGTCATTTCCGGGACAATCAGCGTCCCGCAGGTGATGCCTGCAGGATGGGTGGTATATAATTCCAGATTCGGGACGTCCCGGAAAATCCGGGACAGTTGGCATCCCTAGCCTCAAATCGTGGAAAAGTGCATGCTACATTTGCCACATGCCACATGACGTCATACGCGTGAGAGATATTGTTAGTTTGTTTATTTAAACTTAAATTTGATCATATGTTAGCGGAATCGGTTCAAATGACTAAAATAACTAACCGAAAGAAACGACTAACCAAAACTAGCCAAAAGCACCAAAACCTGCTAAAAAGTATCGGAAGAGGTTACAAACATTAAAATTATTTAAAACTAACCAAAACGAGCCAAATTTTAAGGAGTAATCAAAACTAACCAAAAACATTAAATTTGATTATAACATAGCGGAACCTATTCAACCGACTAAAATAAAATGGAAACTAGCTAAAAGTAACCGAAAGTTGATTGAATAACTAATTAAAAGCAGGAAAACGGGCTAAAATGTATCGGAACAGATTCAAATTATTAAAGTAAGTTAAAACTAACCCAAATTAACCGAATATTGGCAACTAACCTAAACTAATCAAGAACATTAAAATTTGTTATAACGATCGGAATTGGTTTAAATGACTAAGTTAAATTAAAACTAACTGAAATCAACCGAAAATTGATAGAACGACTAACCAAAACTAACGAAAGGTATCCAAACGCACCAAAAAGAGCTAAAACGTATCGGCACAGATTAAAAATATTATAGTAAGTTGAAATTAACCCAAGTTAAGCGACTAACTTAAATTGACCTACACCATTTAAACTGGAACCTAAACTATAACCAAAGAAAATAATAGCTACGCAATAGAAAACGCATAACAAGCTTTTAACGAATTTCCGCCAGAGCGCGAGACCTCCGAAATTTGCTGCTCTATTTACGAATAAATTAAATCTCGCACTGAAATCCTCGAAATACAGGCCGCGGCGTTGCCGCCTTACCAACCGTTGACTAAAAGCCGGCGGCAAGAGCTTGGTTTAAATAAAAATGTTAGACGTGTCGAAGTATTAACGCTTAACATTTTCGAAAATAATTTAAAAATTGAAATGTTATTTATTACGATTTTGAAATGCCGTGTTTTTAATTTAATTGAATGTTCATTTTGCAAATGACCTTTTTTATGTGGCGTATTCTTTTAGTTATAAATAATGAAATAATTTTTAAATAGGTAGATTTATAGTCATAAGTAGTTTTATTTTTTAACGCCGTTTAATTTTTTTTCTCAGACTTTGTAAAAAAAAGTTCTTAGGTTATAGTTTATGAAGAATCTTATTCTTTAGCTTGAGTTCGATATATTTAAATGAAACATTTGGTAAAGAGAAAGAGGTACCTATATTTTATCCAAATATTTCATCAACAAAATTATTAACATATAAAATTGAAATAAAATAAAACAAGCAAATATCTATTAATACTAACAGGTACCTGGTACAGTCGTGCGCAAAAGGACACAAATGACACATAAACACAAAAATGGTACAAAAACAGAAAGTTCAAATAATTTCGGTTAAATAAAATAGACAACTAATGATTTTAACGAATAATAAGGAATGAACACAATCCGTTTTATTTTTAACTGTTGGACCGAACATTCGATGTCACTGTCACTGCATGTATTAAAATGGCAGTAATATTATGACGCACGGGTGCAGATAAAAGCCGGTTTTCAGTTTTTTCCGTACAACAATAGTATATTGTGTAACTAGTAGGAAAAGCAAAACATTCCTAGACGATTGTGGTAATTACTGGACGAGACGCAGCCGAGGCCAGGAACACAGGAGTCCAGGAATGTGCTTTTGCCACGTGTTGCACATACTATTTTTTATCCGATCGCAATTAATTAGAATACGTACTTATAAAAATAGAGCCAAATATTACTCTAAATAAAAACGGTGTTTTAAATTTAAACTCAACATAATATCAAGTCTTGAATCGAGCGAGTAACTATGGAAGCTACAGCTAAAAGTTAATTTGATAAACGTCAGATCTGACAAATAAGGCGTTTGAATAATATTATATTCCCGGCCTAGGACGGAAATGTTATACTCCCTTACAGTTATTGCCAATTCCTGTACAGTTATTGCATGTTGCTAAGCAACGAATACAATATACTGGAATGATGCCTTTTGCGGTGAGAAACCACATCCGAAAGGCGTAGTTTTTCGCTCGATCGGATAAAAAACTACTTTTTATTACGCATGCATCATAATCAACGATTATCGCACGCTGCAGCGTGCTTAAAATGATGTTTATGATGCGCCTACTTTTTTAAAGGTTGCTATAGAAACATTTGATCTACCTTTTTTTACCTGGATATAGCAGCGTAAACAAATCCCTAACAACCACGTTTTATCATTTTAAAGCCTACTGAAAAAAAATGCAAAATTGTAAAAAAAAAACTGTTTAATATTTAAAACATTTTTGAGATTATGATGCATTCGTAATAAAAAATAGCGTGTATAAGAGGCCTTTAAAGCCCTTGCGACTTACAAAACACTTGTTATGTCGCTCGTGCTTTAAAGGCCCTCTTATACACTTATATCATAATATACGATTATATAGACTAAACAACTTCTCACATGATAAAATTACCTACGTAAGTAGCTATAACCTTCTTTCCTAAATGACACCAAGAAATATGAGATTTCTAGGGTAATGAATATTGGAATGTGCTTATTAAAAAAAATCAAATGATAATGAACGTTAAACAAATTTCGCCTTTTTGCAGTAAAACAAAATCCGTCATAAAAATTTGGGAATATACAGGATGTTGAGATAAAATTGAACTGGTGACTATTACTTATCACCATTATTAAACGATTGCCATTTTGAAATAGACAGACCTTGAGACAGACATACAAGAGCTTTTAAAATTTGTATTCCCAAGGATCCAGAAAATCTCCAATTAAAATAATTTAAGAAAAAAAAACACGAATAACCTGACCTTATCTGGTATTTGTCAATATATCATTGGTAGAGGGATGAAAACCAATACTTGATTGACAGATATATGAAACAATATATGAATGTTCTACTCTTTTTGTCTAAATTATTTTTTTTTGCTATTCTGAGTTTACCTAGATATACATACTTGAGAACAAAAACGCAGCTTGGGTGACGATGGCATAAATTGAGTTCACTACGATGACATTATATCTTTGGAGTTGCAAATTGAATGAAAAATATTGAACTTGTTTTGACTTAAGGTATTAAATATAAAACAAAGACGCAATCAATAGGCGTAATGTTCGCCCAGCCGTTGTTGACCCTCGAAACTCATACAATTGCATGCGTTTCGAGGGTCAACAACGGCTGGGCGAACTAAAACTGTCGTGGAACGCCAAGAGGATTTTTATGAACAATTATCAAACAGTTTTGGCAGATGTTATATTGATTTTACATTTTAATCAAGGGTTCCACAAGAGTTAAGTCCTCTGAACGCGTCCATTGAAAGTATGTATCTTCTTTATTATTCAGGATAAGTTCATACAATTCTGAATGGTGGTGACAAGTTTTGGTCCATGACTTTATAGGTACACCATACCCTTTTAGGGCATAAGAAAGGAAAAGAAAAAAATTTGACCGCTGCGCGCATGCACATCACAATGAAATAGTATATTATTTTATACGGAGGAAAAGTAACTTTTCCTCCAAATAAAATATGCTGTTTTTTCTTCAAATGTCGACAAATTAATGCAAAAACATCTCTTTTTAATAGTAATAATATCTAATTATTATTAAAAATAAGTGGGTTCGCAAGGCGGCTTAGACCGTTGGCGGTGAATAGACACAGGTTGTTGCTATGGTAATGTAACATAAAGCTGTCAGTGGACACTGTCAACAATAATTATTTTTTTAAGATTGCGTCTCTGATTGCGTTTTAATTCCGTATTGATAAGCAGTTATTGAGTAAGTTCGATTAAATAATAACCAATTTGTTCCTAAATTAGTGATTTTTAGAAATGCAGTCACAAATTAAGTGATAAATACAAAAAGTAGTTTAATAAATCTTGAGTTGTTGACGCTTATTTTGTTGTCTGTTTGTATTGTATCTATGTTGCTATGACAACACTTTTACCCCCGCCGGCGGAAAAGTGAAAAGTAAAGCTCCGGCGGAGGAAACACGAAACTTCACGGCCGCCTACACAGTCGAGTAATGACGGATTTACTGACGTTTGAAGAAAAATTGTGTTTTGGTCTGTGAAAGACTTTCCAGGGTATTAGGATGCATGCCCTTTTAAGGACAGATAATTGTGCTTTCTTAAAAGGGCATGTATTGTAATATCACCGAAAATCTTTCACAAAAAAAGCCTCAAAATCTGTTTCATCTTTCTAATATTGAGCTAAATGATTATCGTTTGAAAAGACATGGTGTATAAAATTTTGGGTCAAAACATGTCACCACCACTTTAATAAGCTCTAAAATATCATTTACTTGTTTTTTAAATTTTTAATTTTTTGAACAAATTTTTTCTTGGGGGAAACATGCCATTTGCAAAATTTAAATAAATTGGTTTTTACGAGATGTTCAATAAAAAATATCTTATGCATATAGCAAGGATTCTCTTTGCTACCTAGCCAGCGCAAGGATTTGCTTACAATCATATTTTTTATTTTCAAACCAATGAATTCCCGATCTTTATAATTATCGAAATAGTGTTTTATAAGCAAATAGGCACGGTGAACAAACAATGCTGTTTCTTCTGATGGAACTACCAAAGACATTTTATTATCCCCACCGTAATTTTTATGAAAAAGAAAGGTTTGCTTTAAATTTGACATTTCGGTTTTATTCTCATTAGAGGGAGGGACTATAAAGCAGTGAGGGCATTTAAATTTGTCTTTAACCTTTTTAATAAGATATCCCGCATAGTAAGTTACTGCCTCTTCTTCTAATGTGCTTGTTTTGGCTCTATATGATTGAGAGGTACTCTGAGAAGTATTCTGAGAGACGTTTAAACCAGCCTCAGAACTGCTAATTGTTTCGATGTCTAAATGATCATACTTTAATGAGTCATCTAAATCTTCGTTAATAACAGCGCCGGCGTCGTTTTGAGTGTTATTATTTAATAATGACGTAAACAAAATAGGCTCATCTTTGTCCTCCTGACAGTTTGAAGATTTAGAGGGCCTAATTAATCCAGTCATTGTTTGAATTCGAAATGACTGTCGAAAAGACTTTGCGGAAGGATTCAAGTTCCACCCACCACGTTGTGTAATTACAGAAAAAAAGTTTTCCAAGAAGTCTTGGTTTAATCGTTTCGTCAAAATAAAATTATTGTTATCTTTTTTTTCACTTTCAAAGAGTTGAAATATTCCATTAATACTTTGTACAATCCCATCAAAGCACGGCGGTCTTGTTTCTTTAAAGTCTTTTTTAGCACTGATAGAGATGGTTAGTTTAGTTATTGAATTAAAGACTTCTCTTCCTTTTTTTAGAATATTAATAACTTTGCAGTTTTTTTCATTTAGACCGCACCGGTAGGGGTTTCTATTACATATCTTATCACTATTAAGGGCATCAAACAAATTATTTAAAAATAAAACAAAATCAGCTGTTGGTGAGCCGTAATTATCATCTATTTGCCGATTACTAATGCACGTTTTAATTGCAGCGGCCATGGTTTTTGAAAATAATTGAAGTGCCAATCTGCAAGACATTTTTTCAAAACAATTAGGGTTAATATGTTTTTCAGTTATTTTTGTGAGTGCCCTACCAGAAGCTGAATCTTTATCAATGTCAAATGTTTTTTTAATAACATCAAATCTTATGATTTTTTCTTGGAGTTTAAAAAAACCGGTCATTAAATTATTACGAACACTTTTGAAAAGATGGGGCACATCAAATATTGCAAATATTTTAAAATTCTTTACATTAAAAAATGGATTTTCTTTGGTGACTCCTAAAAGCTTAAATGCACCCCTATTGTTGCTTCCTTGGTCACACACTACTAATTTTGGAATAAAACCTATATCAATAAGAGATGTTAAATTACCTTCAATTAGTGTTTTAAGATTATTTTGCCGAATAGATCCATGACAAAAATAATATGATATAGGAATTTTCCAATTTTTAAAAAGACCTCTTATTGAAAATACTAGTGCATGTGTTGCACTTTTTGACGCCCTCCCTAATGGCCCCAAATCCTCAAAACCTTCTACTAAGTCAAGTTTTCTGTTGTACTCAATTAATTCTTTAATACTCATTTCATCAAAAGCGAGTACACATTTCTTTTCGTTTTTTGTCACAGCCGCACATCGTAATTTTAAGTGTTCTTTTATGCCTTCGTCGAACCCCGTCTTAAACAAATTTTGCTCAATCCACCTTCGGATTGTAGAGACTGATGGAAGGACAATTCCTTTTCTTCTCAAAAACTGATATGCTGAGGGCGATTTATAAAACAAAGAAATGGATATTTGTTTTTCTTGGAGATTCCAAATTTTTCTTGACGGTCCTCGTAACTGCATTAAAACAAAATTTTTAGCAAAACTCGAAAAATGATGTAGAAAGGGTAACAGGGTTATTAATTTATTTTGTCTATTTTTTTGCGTTAAAATATTAATTCGTTTATGACATCTTTTTACTTTTGAAGACATAAATTTAATATGTGTTTTTAATTTGATTTTTCTTGGTGTCATTTGGGTATCAGGCATTTGAGTAATATCATCGATAACTCTTTCGTTTTCGTAGTCTAAACCACTGTCGAACCTAGGTCGTTTCCTGGCAAACTCGTCTGTTGTGGAACTGAGTGAGAGAAGATCATGTTCGCGCCCTGAATACGTTTTGTTCGGAATGTTAGCTCTCAATAATTCTTGTTGATCATAATTCTCGTTGAACTTTTTTGGGACGGCGTTAGGTTTTAAATAATGTTTTTTTTTCCGATTTGTAGTCTTGGTTAGTAAAATGTTTGTCACAAATATGTTTCTTTTTAAGTGTCTCAGCGTCTAACCCAAGCAAACTTGTGTTTCCTAAAATGACCAGTCTCGAACAATTGTTTAAATAACGAAACAAGGGTAAAAACTAAAATGGGTATTAAATAAACTCAAAGAAAGAATACTTTATCCATAAAATAAAACTATCTACCTACGCAAAAATAAACAAAAATCGAATTTTTCGCATCTAAATACTAAACTAATAAAGCTCCAGTTTAAGTACAGGGTGTCCCAATTTCGAGCCTCATCATTAGGATCTCGGAAACTGGAAGAGATAAGAGGTCGGTTAAATGGAGGCAAAGTTGCGCAATTTGATGCTGATCAAAATGCCACCTTAAAAGTAAAAAAAATCCGAATACTTCCGAAGATATTTAGAAAAAAACCAAATATTCGCGATTTCATTTTTATTTTTTGATGACTCTATTTGAATAGATATAGCAAAATAAATTTCACATTCTTATTGCTACTTTTTCTGTTCTACAGATGGTATTATCAGATTTTCAAACCGACGTTTCGTCTTTGAGCTGCCATCATCATTTTTGTTTTTTTAAATACGGCCCTGGATTTTTTATTACGGATTTTAAGTGCTTCTAAAGTCCCAAAACCAATAATGTACCACACTTGTTCGAAAAATTCATATTAATGTAATTTTTCATAAGAACTCATGTGTTAGAGAGAGACAGAAAACAGATTTTTGGTGAAATCTTAACAGTAAATCGTTAAAATGATTGTTTCCGAATAAGTGCAATATATCATTCGTTCTGGCACATCAGATTCTCTTAAAAACTGATATAAATGAGCTATTATCTTCTCTCTCTCTCTAACACATGAGTTCTTATGGAAAATGCCATTAATACGAATTTTTCCAATAAGTGCGATACATCATTGGTTTTGAGACCTTATATGCTCTTAAAATCCATAATAAAAAATCCAGGACCGTATTTAAAAAAACAAAGTTAATGATGACAGCTCGACGAAACGTCGGTTTGAAAATCTGATAACACCGTTTTGTAGAACAGAAAAAGTAACAATGAGAATGTGAAATTTATTTTGTTATATCTATGCAAATAGAATCGTAAAAAATAAAAATTAAATCGCAAATATTCGTTTTTTTCCAAAAATCTTCGGATGTATTCGGAATTTTTAAACTTGTAAGGTGGCATTTCGATCAGCATCAAATTGCGCAACTTTGCCTCCATTTAACCGACCTCGTATCTCTTCTAGTTTCCGAGACCCCAATGATGAGGCTCGAATTTGGGACACCCTGTACACTTCAGCATCGAAGACTAAACGATTCAATTCCAGAAAAATAAAAAAATAATAAAATTAACTTCATGAAGGTCTCAATGTGCATTTTTTTTAGTAATCACAAAATGAAATTTTAAATAATTTTTCGGGATTTGGATTTATAAATTTGGTAGGACGCCATTTTCTTCGGGAAAGTGACAGAGATTATAAACTTTTAGGACATATCTAATTAATCTTTCATCAAAAGAGTGCGAAATTTGATATTTTCTACTGTAATCGTAGGAAAATTATTTTTTCCTACGAAATAATATCGTTACTTTCTACACAAAAGTAGCAAAACACCCTTCCAAAGAACATCATGTCCAAATGTGAAGCAAAAATTTAAGTTAGACAAAAAAAGCGAAGAAAAAAGCAAGCAATTAAAGAACTATAAAAGTGGCAGATGCCCTTTTATTTAAGACAAGTATAAAATAATTTTTATATGCTCGGTTAATGTAATCAAAAAATATATTTCCGTAATTAAAGAGGTAACGATTAAGTATGTAACAATATATCAATTCAAAACGTTTTTATTTAGGCAACAGCAAAATTGGAATGAACAAATTAGGTGTTTTTTTATCATAAAATATGCAACCCAAAAAAGCAGTAATATATATTTTTTTAATTATGCTTTCTCATGTGTATGATATTACATAGGTACTTACCGGAGTTAACTACCCATTTTTTACAAATGTCTTCGTTTTTATATGAAAACCGAAACATTTTAATTTTGTCATCTCTTCGACTAGCACGACAGTTAAAATACTGGCATACATTCCCTGACATGTTTCTGGGTATCAATACCTAATTATAATTTTATAATAAAAATTATAAAAAATAATATCACCTATACAACTCTCCGAGCATGAGCTCTAACTCCTAGGCAAGCTAACAATGAAAGTAAATTAATAAAAATCCTACTTTCTCGACCAGCGCGCGCCAAACGCGTGCCGTCCGGTCTTTACATTGAACAACAAATTCGTGGAAATTCTCGCGGCACTCGGCAGTCGCGGCGCTTCTTCTATGAATCTTTGGCAACATTGTACGGCTCGTATGTGGTTTCCAAGAAAGGAGCCAGGCTTAGAAAAGCCTGGCTCCATCGGAGGGGTCTGTCGCTTTACATTGGATAATTCTTCTATTGCGTAGCTATTATTTTCTTTGCTATAACTAACTTAAAGTAACCTTAAATTGATTGAATTGGCTAACCAAAAACATTAAAATTGGTAATAACGTATAGGAGCCGGTTCAAATGACTAAAATAAATTAAAACTAACCGAAATTAAATCGAAAGTTTGTTGAACGACTAACCAAAAGTAACCAAAAGCACCAAAAAGGGGTAAAACATATCAAAACAGATTAAACACATTAAAGTAAGTTGAAACTAACTTAAATTAGCCGAATTTTGATGACTAACTAAAATTAACCAAAAACATTCAAATTGGTTATAACGTATCGGAACCGGTTTTTGGTTACTTGTGATTAGTTTTGGTTAGCCATTCAATCAGCTTCCGATTAGTGCTAGTTACTTTTAATTTATTTTAGTTCATTTATTTTAGTCGTTTGAAGCGATTCCGAACCAATTTTAATGTTATTGGTTAATTTTAGTTAGTTGCTAAAATTCGGTTAATTTAAGATCGTTTCAACTTACCTTCATATTTTTAATCTGTTCTAATGTGTTTTAGCTCTTTTTAGTGTTTTTCGTTACTTTTGGTTAGTCATTCAATCCGCTTTCGGCTAATTTCAGTTAGTTTTAATTTATTTTAGTCATTTGAACCAGTTCCGATACGTTATACCCAATATTGTGTTTGGTTAGTCACCAAAATTCGGTTAATTTGTATTAGTTTTAACTTACTTCCATATTTTTAATCTATTTCGATACGTTTTGGTGCTTTTAGTTACTTTTGGTTAGTCATTCAATCAACATTCGGTTACTTTCAGCCAATTAAACAGGTTCCGATACGTTATAACCAGTTTAAATGTTTTTGGTTTTTTTAGTCACCAAACAAAATGCGGTTAATTTGGGTTAGTTACTTATTTTAATACCTTTAATCAGTTCCGATACGTTTAAAAATGTTTGGTGTTTATGGTCAATCATCTTTCGGTTAGTTTTAGTTTGTTTTAGTTTATTTCAGTCATTTGAACCGGACCTGATATGTTATAACCAATTTTAATGTTTTGGTACATTTAAGTTAGTCGCCAAAATTGAGTTAATTAAAGTTAGTTTCAACTTACCTTAATATTTTTAATATGGTTTAGCCCTTTCTGGTGCTTTTGGTTAGTCTTGGTTAGTCGTTCAGTCAATTATCAGTTAATTTCAGTTAGTTTTAATTTATTTTAATCATTTAACCAGTTCCGATACGTTATAAACAATTTTAGTGTTTTTGGTCATTTTTGGTCAGTCATCAAAATTCTGTTAATTTGGGCTAGTTTTAACTTACTTTAATATTTTAAATCTATTTCGATACATTTTAGCCCGATTTGATGCTTTTAGTTACTATTGGTTAGTTGTGGTTAGTCGTTCAATCAACTTTTGGTAAAACTCAGTTAGTTCCAATTTATTTTAGTCATTTGAACCGGATCCGGTACGTTATAAGCAATTATAATGTTTTTGGTTAGTCGCCAAAATTCGGTTAATTTGGGTTAGTTTTAACTTACCTTAACATTTATAATCTGTTCTAAGTTTTAGACCGTGTTGGTGTTTTTAGTTACCTTTGGTTAGTTTTGGATAGTCATTTAATGAACTTTCGGTTACTTTTAGTTAGTTCCAAATTATTTTAGTCACTTGAACCGGTTCCGATACGTTATCAAATTTAATGTTTGTGGTTTGTTTTCGTTAGTCACCAAAATTCGGCTAATTTAAGTTAGTTTCAACTTACTTTAATTTTTGTAACCTGTTCCGATAGGTTTTAGCCCGTTTTGGCGCTTATGGTTAGTTTTGGTTACTGGTCCAATCAACTTTCAGTTAGTTCCAATTTATTTTAGTTATTTGAACCGGTTCTGATACGTTATAATCAAATTTAATGTTTTCCACCGCTTCTAGTAGAACAATTCAAAAATAAAGTAACTTATAACCAGGCATTTTGAACAAAATAAAATAAAGACTAATTATTTTTCGTAACGCTCTCGGACTAAACCACAAGATTCGCGTGGCTCGCGTTTAGAATTACACTAGAGCGTGCTCTGACTATTTCTTCGGATGGCTGGCCATCCCAAGGAGGCGGAGCTTTAAACGAATTTTTGTTTCATGCGTTAGGCGGGAGGTTTCGCATCTGGTGTGGGTTTATCTGGGTCGTTGGTTTAAAGTTTCAAAAATGGATATAGAGGATATTGTTTAATATCAATAACCGTTTTCATATAAAATTTAAATACGCAAAACCAATGAAAATACAATCTTTGGCAAAACGAGAGGTCGAATAGAAGTTATGGCACCCTTGTCACCAAAAAGTTTTGGGACTGGTGGAAATTTCATGCAATAAGGAAAAATCGACTATGTTCTATATTTGCAGCAAAAATGCATGCAATACGATGAAAACTGCGTGATGCCAAAGTGCGGTCGAGCAACATACTGTCAATTTTTCTGCAGTTAAAAATTCACGCAAAAATGCATGAATGCGTGTCGTCCTTAGAAGTATTTTAAGAGCAGTAAAAATTCAAAAAAACGTTAAAGCATTCTGAAACAACCAGCAGTTAGAGAAAATAAACGTGTATGCTTAAAACCGCACGACCGAAGTGAAACTTCAGCAGAGCGATATTAAAAACTATATAAAATTAAAAACAGTTCACACGCGGTAGAACTGAAACCTTCATAAAACTAAACCAAGCGGTCACCAATTCAAGTACTAACCACGTCCGACGTTGCTTAACATCAGTGATCGGACGACAACTGCTTTTTATTTACTTTGTACTCCTGGCAAACATCTAACAACTGTATACTGTGTTCTATTTTATTCTCTCGCAGGCCACATCCCATGGATCTATATATATTTTATTGGTGTCGCTTTTTTCGTTTCATCAAGTCTCAAATCACCCCCGTTCTCAGCCGGCTAACGGCGCTAAAGAAGTTTTCACTTTCACTTAAAAAAATAGTAGAATATCGTCATTTAATGATGTAAAAAATGAATATCAATTATATTTTTTTAAGAAATGTTCTCTGGCCGGACGACTCTACTTTTGCGAACCTTAGAGCATAGACGTCTTGTTTGCGATCTCTGCTTTGTATTTAAATTGGTGCAAGTCCTAATTGACTCTTCTGAGGTGTTGGTCTTTAATTAAGTTTAATGTCCCTTCTCGTAAACTACGTAACTTTCAGTTATTTCATATTTGCCATCATACTACTAATAATTATGGAATTTCACTGAGGGATCTTTTCGTATTCTTAATGCCTGTAGAATGGAATTAGATATTTTTAATTGTACACTATCTGGCTTCAAGACTAGAGTGAATGTGACAATGTAGTG
The DNA here is from genome assembly GCA_016904865.1 of Pissodes strobi. Taxonomy (NCBI): domain Eukaryota; kingdom Metazoa; phylum Arthropoda; class Insecta; order Coleoptera; family Curculionidae; genus Pissodes; species Pissodes strobi. Next base: position 223,945 of record MU182355.1, on the reverse strand, counting down.
ATTGTGTATCACACTGTTTAAATTAATTGTACTATATATTTTATTGTCATATAATCAAGTTTGATTTTTTTGGTTCGCTATTGCCATATCTTTGTAATTACTTTAGGTATTTTTATGATGATGTGATGGGGAATCCTCGTGAACTTAATCAAAAATATGAGAAGATAATCCCGAAAAATATTAGATACTTGGCTACAGAAAACTCACACTGTTACAGGGAGTTCTGGTGTCAGGGGCGTCAGTTTGTTTTTGTATGGGTTGGAGAACAGTGATACGGCCACATTTATTTGAAGGGGTTTTGAATTGTGATAGAAAGTTGCTGTTTCTCCTAATAACCAAGCACACAATTCACTGATAATGCATCATAATGGCCTTCCATGCCAAATTTCACAGTTTTCACTAAGTAAAGCGTTATTCATGGGTTCGCGATCATATTTTTCTTCATTAGTTGAGCCTATGCGCTTCTTATTATTATTTCCAATGATACTGTGGTTTTGCTAACTTACCGCAGAGTAGGGTTACTTTGCCTAAAGGGGTAACTTTGCCAAGCAATGCATCTATTGTAAAATAAATGTTTTTACTTAAAACTGGCAACATTGCAAGCTTAGTAAACACTTTCGACTTTCAGTTATCCGTTAGAAGCAGGCGAATGAGTCCCGCGCTTTTGTGAGTGTCAAACAAACCCAGTTAAAACTCTATAAGATATTATTTATTTTGCCATAATTGTCAAGAAGCTCTTATGTACCACCAATAATACATAGAATAGAAACTTGAATATGTTTTTTGTGTAGCTTTTGAGGTTATAACCATTATAAAACGATGTTGCCAAAGTCATCAAAAAACTTGGGCACCAATTTTATTATAATGGCAATGTTACCCCATCTTTTTACATTGGCTTATCCAAATATTGATAGATTCTAGATTTTCTTTTAGGGTCAAAAGAAAATGTTAAAAAGCTACAAACGACCCATTGGTTCCCGGTTCTACAGGGATTATGCGGACGAAGCACTTGAAGAAGCCATTCACCAAGTTAGAAGAGGCAGGCTGAAAATATCAGAAGATTCAAATAATTACAATATTCCTCGAAGGACTTTACTAAATAAAATTAAAAATAAGCATCAACAAAATGTGGGAGCACCAACAATACTTTCTGAGGCTTTTGAAAGAAGCCTTGTAGATGTAATTGTGGCATGTGTAGAATTTGGAAGTCCCTTAACTATGCTGGATCTAAGATTTATTGTTAAAAGTCATTTGGATAAGGAAGGAACAGGAATCAGGAAATTCAAAAATAATTTGCCTGGAGTGGAATGGGGTTACAGTTTTTTGAAACGGCATAAACATCGACTTACTCAAAGGCAGTGTCAAAATATTAAAAGAGTGGGAGCCGAAAAGACTGAAGAAGAATTTATCAACTATTTTAATAATCTAGAGAGAAGCCTGCAAGATGTTGCGCCTTGTCGTATTTTAAACTGTGATGAGACTAACCTCACAGATGACCCTGAATCCAAAAAATGCATCTTTCGAAGAGGGACGAAGTATATGGAGCCATATCAATGGACAAAATCCGGGTGTTTTGACAGTGTTAGTTTTCAGGATTGGTTTAATAAAGTGGTGCTTCCCTGGGCAAAAAAAATTGAAGGTCCCAAAGTCCTGATTGGTGACAATTTATCGTCTCATATCAACATTGAAGTTTTAGAAGAATGCCAAAGGGCTAATATAAGGTTCGTGTTTTTTCCGTCAAACTCGACGCACCTCACACAGTCCTTAGACGTCAGTTTTTTCAGACCTCTAAAAATTGCCTGGAGGTCTATATTAACCGACTACAAACTAAAGAATCCCAGAGATTCTACGCTGAATAAAACCAGTTTTCCCACTTTACTAAGAACTCTAATGAACAGCATTGAAAATAACCAGGAGCTCATGATAAAGAACGGTTTAAAAAACTGGAATTTTCCCCTTGGTAAAAATTCTGTTCTAAATCACTGCCAGCAAAAAAAATTGAGGGCACTACTCTAAAGATAGGAGGCACAGTTGTCAATTACCTTAATATTCTCAAATGGTTCATGTTGAAAATCAGTATGTTTTCAAGATCTGGCAAATATTGCTAATAATGTGGAAATGCGGGAAAGTGTGGATGATGCCATCGAAGATTATCAAGATGATGACGCATCAAGAACTCAGGAGAATGATAAAACTTTCGATGAGCCTGACTTGCCTCAATTTATGAATGTTGAAAACCAAGAGAATATTGGAAATAGTAATAGCACCCAAACCATCGACAATAAAGAACGCATCAATGAAGGAGATTTCGTGATTGTTGCTTTTAAAACTCAAAAAAGTACTGTCCATTTTATTGGGAAAATTCTTAGAAAAGATGAAGACGATTTTTTTGAGGTAAAATTCTTACGAAAGAGAAAAACAGCATTCAGATTTCCTGACGAAGATGATATATCTCACGTTCGCAAAAGTAAAATCGTCAAAGTTTTGCAGCAACCGGGGTGTCCTATTTCGAAGATGATTTGACAAATTTTAACTTTAACTTGGATGGTTTCTGTAATAATAATACTAGTGATTGGATAGGTTACCAAAGTTTTAACCAAAAAAAATGTTGTTTCAGTTCGAGTTATGTTTTATGTTTAATTTTGCAGAATTTTTAGTGTCTAAAATAAAGGTCTTTTCTAAATAGTCGATAACTTTTTTATTTTTCAAGATATTTTTGTGATTTTTTTAAGAAAATGTTGGAAATTTGACGCTAGAGCAAAATTTGACTGGTCTAACTTTGCCTTCTTAAGCCAGTTATATGGCATGACAATGTTACCCCAATACTGGGGTAACTTTGTCAACTTTTAGGCCAAAAAAAATAAATATATTATAGGGCATTGAAAAATTAACTGATTATAGAAAACATGCCTAAATTTGACATATGTTATACATCAGCACTACAGCTAAAGTATTTTATGTTATCAATGAAAAACCCCCAAAAGTTGGCAAAGTCGCCCCAGTTTACGGTACATCAAGCGCAGCAGTGAGTTCAAAACCAATTTCACCATCATTTAGTCCCATGAGTAAAAAGTGAATAGCGTCGCGAACCACCAGTTGGTACCCACCAATGTAATAAATCACCAGTATTAAAATGAATCACTTCACCTTAAAAACTAAATTCCTGATATGCCTATGAATTCCTCTGTGGTGGGTAGATTGAAAAATGCTGCACGTCGTCACTTTATGTTTAATCGAGAGCGCATACAAAGAAGTAAACTAATTGTTTTAATTGTGTACCATTAGATACATAAGTAATCTTCATGACGGCTACAACTTTTTATGGCATTGATTAATTGTCAAAATCGTAACAATATCAAGCAATATTCAAATATATTCGTATTATAGTGTCTAGATTCTCAGTTCCTTTTGCCGTTGAAGTAATATCTCAAATTAAGTGTTTATCGCGTGAATATATGTTCAATGACAAGAGGCCAACTTGATATCCTTGACATCCTTTCAGCTGGAATAAAACTATCATAATTACGTACCTAGGGCTACCATCATAGCTCCAGTTAAGGTAGCTATATCCAATACCCATTGTGGATTGAACTCTCCACTATAACATAGAGCGTCAGCTAAAATCAAGCGGCCTTCAGCGTCAGTATTATCTACACAAATGCTCTTTCCATTTCTTGCATAAATTAGATCGCCCGGTTTGATAGCTGATCCTAAAAAATAAGGCATTTCATTAGCATATTAATGTTAGGGCTAAATTCTCGTTACGATTTAATTATAGATCTAACATATAATTCCATAAATTTTTAAAATATGAGTTCTAGGATCGGTTTTGACAAAGCGAGTTAAAGAGCAAGCAAGCCTGTGAATCTGATAACTGTGCCCAACATCCTTGTTGAGCAAATAGACTACGTAATTTATTGTGGCTTCGAGGCCTTAGGAGCTTATCCCAAAAGCTTAAAAACAGGAATTTTGTTTCAAGGCAAGAGATTTTCATCGAACTTCAAAAGACGCTCATTCTCAGTTACTGTATATACCGAGTTAAGTAATTGTTACACTGACATTAAACCAAACTTAAATATTTATGAACGTGTAATATTTACGTGGATGATTTTTGTACTAATCAGAACTTAAGAGTACTTTTAATAAAAGAACTTTTTAATTTGTTGCAAAATATTTTTAAGATACAGTCACTATTTATGAAAACTATTCGCTTACATTTTCTTTGTAATTAATATTGCGTGCAGCAATGCAAATAATAACAAATGATAATCTTAAAAAACAAACTTTCCACTATATAATATGATGCTCAAACAATGGCAAATTCCATAACCCTATGCTAGTAAGTTTTAAAATTTAAATACGGTAATTCAATAATAATTACCTGATGGCAAATTCTCCACTAATGGAACTATAACTTTCACATTTGTAGGAACATTCAATCTGGCCAATCCATAAACTGTGGCGACCACGCAAGCTGCTCCGCTCATATCAGCACGCATTTGATCCATATTTGCAGAAGGTTTTATACTTATTCCACCAGCGTCAAAAGTTACTCCTTTTCCGACTAACACGTATGGATCATCATCTATAATAAACATAAAGCAAAAATACGTTCAGCACAGGTTTTGCCGGGTAGGGAATGAAACTCGGCCGTTGTTATAACGCGTCACGCACGATTATGTAACATCAAAGTTTTCTCGAAACCGACAGCGAGTAGAAATTTGGAATATGGCATGTTTTTAGGCAATACTTCCAGACAGTCGACGATCATTTGTTTTCGTCGAGCTGATTTTCCGTTTCCGAGTTATTACGTTACATGTGCGATTTTTCAACATTTTGCTTTGATATACAATATCGAAAAAAATAATTGCTTTTATGACATTTTCACGACACGCAGCTTCTGACGATCTTCCGAACATTATTGAAATTAGCAAGAATCTGAAAATGGCCAGTATTGTTTTAGGCGTGTATTTCACTTTGGGTCGTTCTAGCGAAAGTCGCGATCAAAAACCGAGACTACAGTTTGACAGGGAATATAGAGAAGAAAAACTCCCTAAATGCTTCTTCGTTTCGAAAATGTGAAAACGAATTTTTGAGGAAAATTGTAAAAATATCGATTTAGAGGGCGAAGAAATGTTTTGACACGACATGTCATCACATAATATTTTACTACTGGACAACCGAATAATCTGGAGTAAATTCTTGTCTTTTGAAGTTCTCACTTCTGTCGTGCAGTCTTAAGAATTTGGCTCACCTGGTATACAGAAAGTTGTGCAAGTCAAAAATTAACCTTTACTATTTAGTTGTAGATATGTTCTATATTATTATGGAGGTTTCATGTTTAACAAATTGTTGCCTATCACTCCACGTCAGTTGTATGCTTTTTCATTAAGTCCGCTTCGGCTGTGGCTCCAGGGTGTAAATAGTTTAGTGACCCTAACGAAGCTGAAAAGCCTAAAAGAATTGGAAAATCATCTACGTTTCTTCCAGGAACAAATCTGTCCCCGTTGTCAAGAACAAGAAATCTAAAAATTAAAATGCAAGTAACAGTAAAAAGCTCGTGCACTTTGTCGAGTTTTGAATTGACTTTGACAAGATGACAAGAATAATATCATATCATTTAATTCTTGGCCTGTTAGGTTGGTGTGAGAGGAGGTAAATAATAGATATGTTTTTGAGGTGCTATATATCTATAATTTGGTATTATGTGTTTGGGAAGAATTCAGTGATTTTTGTTTAAAGATTTAGTTAATTTTTATGTGTCCCTCATCAGCTTCAGTTTTTTAGCAAAGGCAACCAGGTGTTATTAAAATTAACAGAAGCTGAAGCGACGCATTGATCTATCTTTATTTAATAATATTAAAGCATTATTTTTAATTTTACGTAGGTTTTCTGTATATTTTTGATTTTTGTTCAAAATATTTTTGATAAGAATGTCAAGGAATGAAAGTTATTTATTAATTTGTTTTTCTATAGTGAATTGGATTGTAGGTTCTGATTTAGAAAATCGTTAAGAAAATGTTCGTTATAAGGGTAAATTAAAAAAGTCATCTATATAACGCCACAATATTGACAACTTTCAATAAAATTTAATGCAAAATTTTCCATGAAAATATTACTTAATAAACTTGATAACAATGAAGCCATACCATTGTTTTGTTGGTAGTAGTTATTATTCTATTGAAAATGTGTAGTTTTTACGTGAAAAGTAAGTAATTCTAGTATAGTCCCCGAAACGAATAATCCTGTTTACAGTTTTGCAGAAGACAGTACCCTTTTGTCTCCCATTTTAGATCAGAAAAACCCTTATCAGCAACTGAGACTCATCATCGCAGACAGGAGCAGATTACAGCAATTAATTAAGACCTGGAGAAAGTTCAAACTTGGGGCGTTCAATGCAGCAAAGACCCAAGCAGCCACGTTTACCAAGAGGGCCAATACAGCGGGCCCTGACATCATTATGGCAGGATCGACCATTCCTTCATCCTCGTCAATCGGACTGCTGGGTGTCTCGGTCAACAGCAATATGTCCTGGCATTACCACGTTGCTAACATCGCACAGTCAGCCTCCCAGAAGCTTGTTGCGCTATTTCGCAACAAAAAACTCTATACACCGCAGCAGTTGATCTTGCTCTACAAAGCGCAAATAAGATCGTGCTTAGAATACTGCTCACATATCTGGGGTGCCGCAACAAAGCTGCTGGTTTCCATTCAGAAGAGAGCTGTGCTCCTCGTCGGCGACCCGGAATTGACTCGAAATTTGGATAGCCTGAAACACCGCAGACATGTGGCCGAGATGTCTCTGTTTTACAGATACTTTCACGGCAGATGTTTCCAGGACTTGGCCCGCCTCATCCCGCCCCTGGCAACTCCTGTCAGACAGTCACGACAGACGGCAAGAGCGCACCAGTTCGTCGTACAACTGGAAACACCTAGAACATCGCTTTACAAGAACTCCTTTGTCTGGCGCACTGCATCACTGTGAAACTCACTCCTAGGACATCTGTTTCCCACTAATTACAACCTACAACTATTCAAGAACCGTGTCAATCAACATCTTCGCACACACACCGCTCGTCGAGCGCCATAGGATCTCTCCTTAGTGTGTGTGCCACTGCCATAAAATAAAAATGAGCTTTGTGCGTTCACCTATCATTTTCTAATTTATTTCTTACAATATTTGAAGTTTTATCAACAAGCCCGTTGTTCGTCTTGATATTCATCTACTAAGTTTTGTGTTGCTTTTTCAATTGCTGAAATGATATCAAACGGAAAGCCGTTATTTCTAACATTAGATATTTCGTTGTTTCATTTTTCTTGAACGAGATTATTAAATTTATTTATAAATAAATATAAATAAATAACCATATATTTCCAACAGGCCCAAAGGCCCAATTGCTGGAAATTCAAATAGGTATGTATATGACAAGAGGAAGTAAAATCCTACAAATGACACTAACTAATCATACAAGCACATAACAAGTTACGGTAATAATAACAGCAAATCACAACGTTAATAGATGTATCTACGTAAATATAAAAATAGGAAATATATATAATACACCTTGGTGTACATAACACTAATAAACTAAAGGAAGTAACCAGGCGCCTCTCGCAGGTACCTCAGAACAGTTGGTAAGCTGTCGAAGTTTATGTCGCAAAAAGCGGAAAAGCGATTAAAATTGTGGCACATTTTGTAAATAGGACTTTGGGATATGATATTTGACCTCGCAAATTCAAGCGAAAAAGTAGGTTGATGTCTGGCACCACTGCGGGGTACGTGAAATGATAAGCGTTCCAACAGAAATGGACAGTTGATTTTAGAGGAAATGAGCTTATGGAGAAATGATAGTGACTGAGAGTCGCGACGAACCGCCAAAGGCAACACTGCAAACCTCGACAGGATAAGATCATGGTTCAGACCTCGCTGAGGATAAGTGCCATCTTCTCTGAACATTAAATATTTTAAGAAGCGCCTCTGAACTGACTCGACTGAGTGAGCGTGGCAGTTGTATATAGGGAACCAAACAATGGAACCGTAGTCCAACTTTGATCTCACGAAGGAGTAATACAAGAGCTTAAGGGTGGATACGTTTGAAAAGTGTTTGCAAGTTCTCAGTATAAAACACAAAGCTCTAGAAGCGTTAGCCACCATCTGATCGATATGACTGGCGAAACAGAATTTCTCATCGAAAACAACACCTAGATCCCTCACCGTAGTGCGCCTATTCAAGATAGATGGTGTAATTAAAAAGAGTTGCATTTTTAGATCGAGAGTAGGAAACAACATTGCACTTGGAGATGTTTAAGCGAAGTCTGCTAGACACACATCACCTACTGACCGTATCAATACTGGCTTGAAGAGACACGTGGTCCTCGAATGCATCGATGCGGTGGAAAATTTTCAGATCATCAGCATAGGCGAGAGAGTTGCAGTATATCAGAGAGACCAGATCGTTGATGAATATGTTGAACAGCAGTGGCCCCAGGTTGGACCCCTGGGGGACACCTGATGTCGGTCCAAAGGTTCCGATGTAAAACCCTCGATTTCGACAAATTGACGACGATTGCAGAGGTAAGATTCCAAGTTTGTTATAAAAACCGAACTGGTCAGATGCCTTCCGTAGTAAAATGTGATGATCAATTTGGTGAAAAGCTTTGCAAAAGTCTGTGTAAATGACATCTACTTGACTTCTGCGGTTAAGGGTATCGCAGACATTAGAGGAGAAAGAGCAGAGATTAGTAATACATGATCTTCTGGAAAAAAAGTCGTGTTGATGAACTGACAATCTGTTACGTATTTTGAAGAATAGGTATTTCTGTAAGACAATCTCTAGCGCCTTGGAAAAGTTGCATAATATGGAAATGCAACGATAATTTTCTACTAGAGATGGATCGCCTTTTTTGAGAATAGGGCAAACCCTGACAATCTTCCAAACCTCTGGAAACACACCAGTGCTTAAGATCAAGTTGAGAATGTGACCAAGAGGAGCACTCATGACTGAGGAACAGTCAGTTACCAAGAAGCTGGGAATTCCGTCCGGCCCATATGTTGATTTATTTTTCAGCATTTTGCAAGCCGACGCTACTTCCTCGGAAGTGACTGTGGGAATATCAATGAGCTCACAGAGTTCCGTTTGAGCGCAGAAATCGACGTGCTTGGGTCGCCCACAGGCACTTCCAAAAAAGTCAGCAAAGGCAGATACGATATTATGAGGCTCATGGACGGGCTTATTTGCGTAGTTCATGGTGGCTGGGATGCGAAACTGAGCCTTTTTACTTTGAACGAAAGACCAAAAATTGGAGAGGTAGTTGTTTATATTTCGCTCAGCAGTCCCAATGAAATCCTTGTCAATCATTTCTCTTGAAAACCAAGACACAAAACGCCTTCTTCTGGGTAGCTTAAGAGGTGTACAGACAGCAAAGCTATTATTAAGAATCTCATAGAAAGACTGACATGCGCTAACAACACTAGGAGATTCAAGAACGCGAGACCAGTCAGTGTGCAATAACGATGCATACAACCTGGGATAATCAGCTTTACGAAAGTTGAAGCGGGGTGGTTGAGCGTTGTTCACAGAAAAGTTGATGGCATGAGGAAGTACCGCCTGAAAATCAAGATACAGAGCAGGATGATGTGGATCCTCCTCGACCAGAGGCACATCATTATGAGCTACATTAACAGCAAAGTTGACGAAAACAAGGTCAAGGAAACGATTGTTTAAATTTGGGACAATATTATACTGTTTAAGGCTGAGGAACTCGCTGAGGTTTAGTAAACCTTTGTGTCTGGGACCAAAAGGAACAGTGAATGAAAAGGAGGGAATGTTGAAATCGCCCAGAAAAATTAAGTTTTAGAAAGCATTATGTTTAGTGACGAGAGGAGGTCAAAAAAAGTTTTGGCGTCGGCGCTGGTGGCAGAGGGAGGGGTGTAAATAATAAATACGTAAAACACAAAATAATTTAAAGTAAGTTTACAACTTACAATTTACAACCTAAGAAGTCTATATTTGGCACGGTGTTACTGATGTTTGAAAGATCCAGTAGTTCAGAACTAAGCCTATTGTGAAGTCCGAGCATGACTCCCCCTCCCCTCGATTCGGTCTGTTCTTCTATCATCTTCTATCATGATATATGAGTCAGGAAAAAGTTCTGGGTCCAGGATATCCGGCTGGAGCCAGAACTCGGTGACAGCAATGACGTCATAATCTGAACAGACCACGCAACTGTAAAATCTATGGGTCTTAGTCTTAGTACGTAGACCCCTGACATTCTGGTAGCAGCAGGTTAAGTCGTTAGTCAGGTGGTAAGGGATCCCGTTTTTTTTGCAGTTATTGTTGGAATACCGTTGACATACCTCAAAATGAGATTTTCCTCCCCGTTTGTACGGCGAACCCGCAGTTCATCTTTCGTATCCTGAAGTCCCGAACTTGAGGATTCGATGCAGGGCCATCAGTGCCGCAACTAGCAGAAAGTTGGCGTCTTATATCAACAATCTCCAATCTGAGTTCGGTGTTTATTTTAATTTGATCCTCATATTTTGTAAGGAGTATAGCGTGCTGAGATTCGATGTAGAGCAACTTCTCCATGATGTCGTTCAGCGAGACTTGGTTACTGATTACAGAGTTAGAGGTCACGTCACAGCTAGGAACAGTCTGGGAGGGAGCAACGCCCGGGCCGATGGAGTGCCGAAAGTTTGTCTTAGGGTTATGCTTACTAGCCGACCTTAGGTTATTGGTATCTTCCAAACATATTTATATAAATATGTTTTATTTATCAAAGCTTATTAAATATCTGTTGAAATCAATAGGTAAAATTTCAATAAAAAACGTAAAATTAAAGACAGTGCTTTAATGTTATTAAATAAAGATCAGTGCGTTGCTTCAGCTTCTGTTAATTTTAATAATACCTGGTTGCCTTTACTAAAAACTGGAGCTGATAAGGGACACTTAAATTACATGACATTATCCTTGTCAATTCAAAACTGGACAAAGTGCACGAGCTTTTTACCGTTATTTGCATTTACTAACCAATTTAAAATTTCATTTTTAGATTTTTCGTTCTTGACAACGGGGATAAACTTGTTCCTCGAAACGTCGATCATTTTCCAGTTCTTTTAGGTTTTTCAGCTTCGTTGAGATCACTAAACTAGCACTTGTGCTATTTACACCCTAGGGTCATAGGCGAAGCTGCCTTATTCAAAAAGCCTATAACTGAGGTGGAGTAATAGGCAAAAAGTTATTTGATCAACATATACTATATAGTCATTATAGAGTTTATGCGGACAGTAGAAAAACGGATCCCAGATAATTTTTTTACTATAAAAAAGAAGCTTTTTCTTAAATATAATAGGTAACACATTTTTGGCCTGAAATGCATTAGGTGGAAGATATTTAGAAATCTGCTTCAGTCATATTTGTCATCAAATAATGATAGCGTTAATTAAAAAATACAAGAAAAAAGAAAAAATCTGCTGTAGCCATATCTGTATATAAAAGACGTCTAACCTTATAAATCAAAATTGCATGGTTTTAAGAAAGATAGTCAAGGATTATTTGACTTTGCTGTATGTAATGATTTTAATATAAGATATTCGAAATGATTCAAGAATTATTCATCCTGCAGCTTTTGGAGGGAAATAAAAATTGGCAAAGGAAACAAACAAAACAATTCTGCCCCGATTTCTGGAGATGTCGCCAATATTTCTAAAAATTTTAATTTAATCGACAATGAATATGTTCTTCTCCCTGATTAATAATCGAGCAACTTGCAATCAGTGAAAGCTTTGCTAGATGTAAACTGTACTAACCATATAACTAGTGAAATGATATCCCGTAGAGGTTTTATGGGAGAGTCAGTATAGCCTTAGACGGATAATGTAAAGATTGTTTTGGATCAATAAACCTCAAATGGAGATATAACGTTTCCGTAATTGCTTGCTATTTTATATTTACCTTTTTTCTTGTATGTTATTTCTAAAAACCGAGGTGGCTCCACAGATCCTTTGGCAACTGACAGAAACGAAAACATTTTTTGATCCTCGGCCCACTTTTGATCATACACCTTTACATCAATTCCTAACGGAGTCAACAGTTCCTCAGCTTGTTGAGCAAAAATTGTGGGTGTAAGCAGGTTTGCAGGTGTATCTGCCAGCTTTCGAGCTAAAAAGTAAACATGTTTCGTATTTTTGAGGTAAACAGTTTCTGTGCAAAATAATATGTAAGATAATGGGCATTCTGCTGAGACCATAAGAGCTAAAACGTTGAAAGTAAAAAATTAAATGTCGAGGTAAGGACGATTTTAAACGAATGCTGTCACTATTTTATTTCATTGTATACATACATACATTTTCAATAAGCTTGTCTCTTTTAAAATACAGAGGGGTTCGATAGCTAAGTAAGCTAAGCTCACGATTTAATTCAAAATTATACAGTGTGTCCGGAATTGGTAGGGAATGCATTGGGATATAAGAGATAGTAAGAGGTTAAAAAATGTGCCGTATTTTTTTTTCGACGTTTCGGTTTTGAGATACCATCATCAACTTCTTAAAACGGCCATTTTGTTTTTCAGCACATTTAAAAAGAACTTTTTTCATTTAAAATGATGTATAATACTTTATAAAAATATTTTTATGTCAAAAAAAGAGTTTATTTTTTGTTCGAATTGGCATATTTGGCGTTGCCATGGTGAAACTGTCAGATATTTTCATTTAACCCGTTTTGGTATATATTTATTCACCAGCGTTACATTAGGTCTTACAATTTTTTCATATTTTTTTGAGCAGTGCCATTGGGGGGAGGGACTTAAAAGTCCCGTTGGACTAAATAATATGGTAATATGTTCTCAAATAATATGGTTAAAATAATAACCCTAAGATAAACAGAGCGAACCTTAAAATTTAAACCTGTTACTAAAACAAATTAAATTTCAAAAGTTAATCGTTATATTATTGAAGAAAACAATTATTTTTTTTTATTAACGCATAGAAACATGCCACACAAAGAGCACTTGGAGTGCGGTCTACGCTCAATTGCTTTAGAAGAACATTATTCACATCGGCCTCTTGATTTAACAAACCTTGGCCAATGAGAACCTTTGTTTCCTAATCTGACATCATTTGGTACACTGGCACTGTAATTATATTTTCTACGTTTTACTGCAGGTGATGAGCTCGAATTTCTTGGACTGGAGTTCTGGGGAATATTGCGTGGTGAATTAGATTGCGGACTATTCTGACCCTTTAGCATTTGAGACATTTGAACTTTGAGCCGGTGATTTGAATAAGTCATCAACCAAAGATTTACACCCCCTTCTAAAATCTAACAGAGAAACATGTTCCTCATTCTTCATCCTTTTAGAGGCTACATAACTACTGACAAAAGCCATATTCAATATGCCAAAGAACAGCCTATGCCACCATTTTTTGATCGTCTATCAACACAATAGGCTTGTCGCAGTCTATCGGAATGGTCTACACCGCCCACATGAGAATTATAATAGCAAACTACTTCTGGACATGTTATTTCTGTCTTGGTTCCACCTTTTTGCGTCCGTTTGATTTTGGTTGAACTAGTTCCATGAAAGTTTGATAAGGTTTGTTAAGAAGTGCATTTGTTGTCTCCATTTATAAAATACTATATCCATATTTGAGACCTTATAGTCAAAATCACCCCTTTGCATAGATTTATCCTCCATTATATTTTTTGGCAATCAACGAATAGTATCACATGCAAGCGCACCTTGTAGTTTTAGCCTTTCTAATAAAGCAACTGACGAGAAAAATTATCAAAATAAACTATTCTATTTTGACCCCAATAATTGTCTGTCAGGGACAAAACAACACGTTCTCCAAGACCATAACTACCAAATTTCTGTAAAGAAGGTTCGTCTTTACTTTGGTAAACTTGAAACTGTTTCATATAGGCGTCATTGTCTGCAGCAACCCAAAGTTTATAGCCTCTTTTTTTGGGCTTCATTGGGTTGTACTGCTACTGGATCGCAATGAAATGGCGGTAAGTGCAGCAGAGTTACATTATATTTTTCTGCTATATCTTCCACAGCATATTTCATAAACGATTTTTGTGTAAATTTGCTATGGCTAGTAGTTTTTTTTTATCAAATTGGGTTCAAACTCAATGCCTTTGTTGAAGGTATTGAGTTGGTGGCTTCTCTATGCGCCGTGAATGATGCGTTATCCATAACCACACACAAATTTTATCATTTCACCAAAATAGTCTTCGAAAACATCCGAATTCATGTCCCCATAGTAATCTCGCGTCCGGCACGACTGAAAGGTTAGTAAACCATCTTTTAAAAATCTTTCTTCGCTTCCAATGTGTGCAAATATTAACCTGTTCCCTTTTCCCGAAGACACTTTAATACACGTTCAGGCCTTCCATGAATACTTGGCGGGCACTGGTTATATTTTTGTCTTGCCAATTTTTTTGTACTAACACAAACTAACCTTCATTGATCCATGATATATTTTTTTTTGGTCTCTGAGGTACTGCTTTATACTTCTAAAGTATTTTCGTCGACAGCAAACAATTTCATGGCTTTCCAGTAAAAATGCTTTTCCCATGCAAAATCCATACTTTTTAAAGTTGTTCATAAGAATTTTCTAGTTATCAAAGGAATAATGTCATCTTGGCCAACCTCCATCAAAATTTTATCTAGAGTGGGTATTTCTTTTTTAAAATAAAGAGAGTGAAGTTTTTTTCGAATTACACATTTGTTGTCTTCATCAAGAACTTGTGCTGGTCTTCCTGGAATTTTCTTGGAAGATTCCACTTGACCTGCTACCTTTCTCTTCCGCAATAATTTGAAAATGGTACTTTTTATTAATATTCTTATAATGCTGTTAACACTATGGCGTAACAGCAAAGACTAACATGTTTAAAACACCAATATAAAGTAATTTATCTGTGTCTTTATGACCATATGCAAAAGGACTACAGGGATTTAAAAGGATCATAAATGTAATCTATAGAGTAATAAAACCTCATCAGCTATGCCAAAGGACTACAAGGGTAAAAAGTTTATCTACGCCTATGGACGACCACGAAATTCAGCTAAACTGGACCGAATTCCCCACTTTAATACTTTATACATTTCTGAAACAGATTTTAGCCTATGATTGTGCATCACCCAGACCAAGATTTTAGCATAATCATTGACTAGTATCTTTTTATAAAAGTATTCATTTAAATTATCTCTACGATACTATCACACAAATATCTAATGATAAAAGTTATACTCAAGTTTACAAGAAACATAGTGTTCGATGAAGTAACCCAGTACACTTTTGTCTTAAAATATTGAGTTAAATACTAACCAATATTTTGTGCCTCCGCTTTTAAGGCTCCCTTATTCCATTGGTCACAGTCTATGTCACTACTAGGCTCGAATAGTTGTACTTTTGGTAATTGGTCTTTTTTTGTTTTATATTCTTGAAATTTCCACGAGGATAAAACGGCCGCCTCCGCTGCCGACTCTGGATCTCCGCATTTCTCAACCAAAATATTTTTAACCCCAACAGCATCCAGCGATTTGATACCAGCTGAAATAAAAATAGGTATATGGAATATTAACTATTAACTTTGAGTTTTGATGTCATCGTGAATATTCTTATTGCATCGTTTCATATTTTGTAGCTTCATATTGTATTATATGTTTATATCGCTTGTATAACAG
>MU182355.1:185081-198252 GCA_016904865.1 Pissodes strobi | reverse complement strand
TTTGTAGCTTCATATTGTATTATATGTTTATATCGCTTGTATAACAGTTAAAATTAACGGTCTTGTTTTACCATTTTCACAAAAAGAAAAACAAAACAAATCGAAAGGATAAGAAGTATTAGAGTTATCTATTGGATCAAGCAAATTATTGTTTTATAGTATACGCTTCGCTTCTATGAAATAAAAATACGAGAAATTCATTTTGCATGCGGGTACTTAATAGGGATTGGAGGCACGAATATCCACGCATGAGTCAAGCAGCCAACATTAACAACCGACAGAGATATATTTTTTTAAATCTAGAGCTATGAATTAAAAACCTTGCTACTGTCAATAATATGATATGCAAATGCAAAAGAAGCGATTAATTTTAGATAAATTAATAATTGAGATTATATGTGGTTTGCGCAATATATGCAATTTTTTTTAAGAAACTTAATGGTCAAAGCTATAACTGGAAAGTTTAAAGGAAATAATCTTGTTGTCATTTGGACCACCTGTCAAAGTTTGATTGTTTGTGAAGTGTTTTGAAATGGTGTTTTTCTATTCCTATACTTTAATTACTTTATTAGACAGTTAAGCTGGATTTATAGATTTACATAGGTAACATAAGCATAGCATAGCATAGCATAAGCACATAACCAATAAATGATCGGTTTATAAATGGGCTTGTGTTATGTTGCGCCTGAGCCGTAAAGAGAAAATACTAACCTTACAAACAGTGTTACCAGATCTACTATTTTTATAGTAGATCTACTATTTTTGACCTTTGGCTACTATTCTACTTTCTTAAAGGTAAATTCTACTATTATTTAGAGAAAAACAGAATACTTGAATAAATATCCTAAAACTACAAGAAAAAATTAAACAGAAATCTTAAAATTCTAACATAACATCTTAATTATTTTTGTGAAGTGGGATTACGTTGCTATTTTTAAGTAGTTTTAAAAGATGGCACCACCACCACTAGTTCTATATATACATATAAGGGATTCACTGGCTTGTTCTTTGAATCGTTTAAATGTCATTAGCATTTTACTTACGACTTGTCACTTGTGTGTCTGTGTCGGCGTGTTTATTCAAACCCGACTGAATAACAGGTGTTATTAGTTTACTGTTAGGGGTTAGTGGTATTAGTTCTGCTTTACTTCAGTTTTCTGTTTTACCATGAATAGGTATGTTTTTTTTTTAAAGCTAGACAGTGAATTTGTAATCTACTATTTTTTTAATCTATCTACTATTTTTTTACATCAATCTACTACCTAACTGTAAAACTGATCTGGCAACACTGCTTACAAATTGCATAATTTTTGTTTAATGTTTTCAGAGAAGTATGTTATAGAATTTTATGTGTATTAATTTATAAATCATGACCATTTTCAAAATAAAGAGCATACAAAAAGCCAAAACACCAAACTTTATTGAATATCGCATATTATGTCATTCTCTCAAAATGTCAACAATTATAATTCTGTGTTTCCATTGGTCGAACATAAGCATATAGCATAAGAAGTTGAAAGTTGGTGAACTTCTTATGTCAAGCTTATGTTGTGTCGATCTATAAATTACCTGACTTAAATTTGAATGTTTAACTTCTTATGCTCGTGTCTTAATAGACATTATTAAATGCTCATTGCATAATATACTATTACCTGTTATTGTGAATTATTTTGCGCTTAAAACGTAAGGAACATCTAACTTATACAAAGCCTCAAACCCCTTTCCATTTTACCGTATGTTGGTGTGGCTTTTCAGTTTCCTCGTTTCATCGAGTCTCACATCACTCCCGTTCTCAGCCGGCTAACGACACTAAAGAAGTTTTTCAATTGGTGTCGCTTTTTCTGTTTATTCGTTTCCGTTTCACAGAGCGTTGCCTTGCTTCCGTTTTTTCGAGTCTCAAATCACACCCAACGGCGCTAAAGAAGTTTCGCTTCAAAAACTATATAAAATTAAAAACAGGTCGCACGCGGTAGAAGTGAAACCTTCATAACACTAATCCAAGCCGTCACCCATCCAATTACTAACCAGGTCCGACGTTGCTTAACTTCAGTGATCGAACGACAACTACTTTTTTTACATTTTACCATTGGCAAACATGTAAAAACTGTGTACTGTGTTCTATCTCATTCTCTCACAGGCTATATCCTATAGATCTATCTTTTTATTGGTCTCGTTTTTTTTCGTATCCTCGTTTCTGTTTCATCAATTTCATCGAGTCTCAAATCACTCCAATTCTCAGCCGGCTAACAGCGCTAAAGAAGTTTTGAAATTGGTGTCGCTTTTTCCGTTTTTTCGAATCTCAAATCACGCCCAACGGCGCTAAAGAAGTTTTCACTTCGAAAACAAGTAGTAATGGAATCATAAAGACTGTAGACTTGTAGATTTAATTACCTGCAGCATATTAAGAACTATAGATCAGAAAACTGATCTATATTTTACCTGTACGAAATATAGTATAGCTCAAAAGGATGGGCCGATTCTAGTTTCAAGTGCCAGGTGAAGACACCTTCAATAAAGGAAAAAGATTTACGGTAATTCACGCTAGATCGATAGATGTAAGGGTTCTAAACTGCTTACTGTTGAATATTCGGGCTTGGACTACTATGATTGCGCAAGTGTCGAATCTTTGGAGACACACTTTAATAATAATTTTATTTTCGTTTTAAATATCATGCACTTATTTAAAATCTGTAGATGGAATTATGGTGTAGTGGATACTGTGAATAGTCGAATAAATGGCACATGAAACTCATCGGGTATATATGTATACAATTTTTGTCTCTGCAATGGCTATTAAGCTGTAGAAACAAGTTAAAAATACATAGGTAATTATAAACACTGAACAACATCAACATTCGATTATATTACCTGCTACGGCTAATCTGACATCTTCTTTTGCATCATTTCGTAACTCATACTCGTCCTCAGAGTCGCATTTGCTTTTTACTCCTACTACTGAAACTGCTGGGAATTCTTTGTCCAAACCCCAAAAGATCAGACTCTTTCCTGGTTTAACTTTATTCCCTGACCTATAAATGTTTGTATACATAATATGTAATAATGTAATAGTTATTTATGATACTCTTATGAGTCACGGTAGGGAAATGTTCAGCCCTCGAGGCCGTAGGCCGAGACCGCTAAAATTCCCAAGTGACTTATATGACATAACACATGAGTGCCATATAAAATTTTATCCAACAGCAGAAGTATGTTATCTCAAAAGAATGTTACTTCTTTTGCTAGCAGTTTATTTTAAGATTATTTTAAAAGGGTTTAGGGTCATTGTTTGTAATTTACAAATTATTAAGGTGCCTTTATGTTACCTCGATGCATTATCTGCGTTTTTTTTTTAATAAAAAACAATACTGTTATTAAGACGGTATTTAAGTTATCACCTAATTTGATAACGATAACACAGATTAATTGGGTAATCTGGGACGATAAATAGTAAATTTTAATACGAGAAACAAGTTTTTAAACGATAATGGATCAAGAATTTCCGCAAGAAAAATGACAATGCCGAGGCTGCTACGTTGCAAATTGTACAGGAAAAATCTCGTGGCGTTTATAATAATGAGTTCAAGGCCTTTGAAGACTGGATGAGAACGTTATATGTATAAATGAAGTTGTTTTGCTTGCCTACTTCCTACTTTCCTGAACTACACAAGAAATTTGTTGCAACATCGTTATGGACCAAGTTTCCATGCTTAAGTCAACTCTCAAGCTTTACAAAAACACTGATATTTTTCCTTCTCGAAGAGCGAGGCAAAAAAGACCACAACCCAAAAACTCTTGAAAGCAATGATACAATACCCACTCGATCACATGTTGTTGAATGATATTATCAAATTTCTGAAAGAAGTACCTGACTTCGGTACCCTCTTGAATGGCATGGCTTGACTGGTATGTCGCAAAATGAGTCGGTTAAATTCCCACGCCCATATCCACTCAGTGCTTTCGTAATAAACAGACAGATGCTTATGTGATTAACTCTGGTTCTTAACTCTTAAATTAAGTAACATCTCTTTCACTTTTGGTAATATTGTAATCTACTAAAATGCATAAGCTACTAAAGAAATATCACCCTGTCGTAAGTTTGAACTTGAACTTGTAGATTGTTATATAAACATTAAAAGCAAACTATAAACAACGCGAGCAATCAACGGGAGCGACTTTCAACCTTAAGCATGTCATGATCATCACTTTTTTAATATAAATACGCTACTGAACCTTCAGTTCGGCAGACTTTAGTCTCGCCTCCAGCTCCCAGGTTAGTCACTTGACGACTGCCTTCGGGTTCTATCCGCTCTTAAAGTTAGCTATACAGCTGCTTTAGGTTCTACTCCATTATTCCTTCCATACTTGGTACCGGTTAGTCACTTGACGACTGCTAGGACCAGGGGTTTCACAACCTCCATAGTAAAAGTCAAGACAAGAAGTTTGTCAGAGTTCTGAGAAAGACAAGTGTCTAGTCAGTTCAAAAGTTTAGTGAAATCTTTTAGTGCTCTTAAATAAAACCCAACTCTTAAGAAAAACTATAAATTATAAGACGGTAAACAAAGACCTATAAACAGTATCTCAAATCGAGAAAACATGCGCACCATAGTAATCAGGTATAATAGAATCTCATTTTTTCTGACCAATAATCATTGTTAAAGGTTTATCGTTAATACATTGGTATTGTTATAAACTAAACGTGCTTACTTTATCATCTCTTCTGACTCCACGTAACTCGGTCCCGGCCTACCTCAGATACCACCGGCACGCTAAACAAGGAGTGTCCTCACGAATAGAACATACAGTGGTAGATTAAAGGAGGCATTGAGACCCCGTGATTGTACTAATCACGACGCGGCTCTTCTCTGAGGTTATTCTTTTAAAAAACGCGCTACCCCCTAAACTATTCGTGACAATATTTAATGCTTATACTGTTATATTAACTTTTTCCGTATTAAAGTCCAATCTGTTGGACGTCCATTTGCTTGAACATCTACAGATGAAAATAAGATTTCTGAACCCAAAATCACAATGTCCATCCAAGAAGGCATGCATAAATATTGAGTCTAGCATAAGTAGAGTAATCTGTTGCCCAAAGGTAAAAGCCGTAAAATATTGATTTTTATTGAATAGAATCGAATTCTAAACGTAATATTGTTATTTCTCGAAATATTTGCATTGGATCATGCATTCAGTTGTCCGAAATTTGATGTCCAATACATTGGACGAATTCCTATCCCATTATAAAATGTTCATACCGATATTTCTTGTTTTTGAAACATGGAAAATTTTTCTTGTAGCGGTGGAAAAACGAAATATCAACGGCCTCTTACTGACTAGGAGCTTCTAGAATGTCTCCTAAATGATAACGATTCAGTAATTTTGGGTTTGTCAGACGACGACGGGAAAACTGAGGATCTTGGCGAGTTTTTAGATCAAATAGAAAGAAAACGATTTTGACAACATAATCGGGCAAATGACATAAGATAACTTGCAGATAGAAGAGCAAAGAACTGTGCAGGACGGGTTGGAGGATTTTTTTTTACTCACTTTGGCATCACGGAAAAAATAATGGTGGAAAGATGGTGCTGAAATACATCCAATAAATTGGTTTATTCCACAGGAATTGCAGGAAGCCCTCGTGGAAGAACTTATTGCGCCGATATAATACTCCATAAAGTCATTCCTGATTTTTTATTTGAACAAATGGAAATCATGACTAATTTATAAGTAACACAAAATAACATAGTACGATTTGCCGCCACAAATAAGGAGGGATTTATTTGGTTAAGGAAAATCTAAAATTTCCGACATGTCATAAGTAGCATGCTAATTGAAATACGTCAAAGAATAGCTAAAGAATGTCAAAAAATATACTAGTGTGTACACAAAATGGCATAATTTTCTGTTGACTGGTTGAAGTTGGTAACTAAAAGTTCAGATTCCGTATGCCGGGTAGATAATGAAATGACATTTTGGGTACTATACAGGTTATATCTTCGAGTACTCACCATCAAATCTGTTCAGTTCCTAAAATAGATATTAAAAAAAAAACAGGCTTTGGAGACAATGAGGTTTATTTATTGCTATTATAATGCAGCTACTTGACATCAATGAAAACATTGATTAAACTCTTATTACAGTAATTTGCATATTTCGTATGATTCTACACACTTATAATCGGATAACACATTTAGTATTTGTGCAAGCTAATATTTAACAGCATGTAGCCATAATTAAATCACATTTTTACTGGGGCTTGCGAAAAAACAGCAGAAGGGTCTATTTCTAGCGCTTAAATCGAGTTAAGTAATTATATGAACTAAACTATTCCCTACTAGATGATATGTAAACAAAATAACAATCAGATCACTGGGAAGTTTGCCCTTCATCCCACGAAATATACTATCGCATGAATAGGACGGTTTTGACGTCGATACAACTTTTAAACGTCCTGCGTAAAAGGCGGACGTCTAGGACGGCAATCGGTCTTCGTTAACGGTCCAAATACTAACATGCGCCAGCGGTTTTTAACTTTAATGATTGTTGCCAAGCGAAAGCAAGTCAACATCACAGACCGCTTTATATATCCAAAGCTAGCGAATTTCCATTTTTACAGACTCTGATAAACAACAAAATCATAAAAAGGAAATAATAAAATAAAAAGTAGAAAAGTTGGACTCCTTCACATAATTAGATCAAAAACGATTTATCAATAATCATATACAGTGCTATGTACTTTTTGTCCAATGAACAGTTAGGCGGATAAGGCTCTTAACGTAGGATTCAGGATTAAGGACATTCAAATCAGTTGTTGAAAAGAGATCATCACAGTCATACATTAAACATAAAAAAAAATATCCTATTTTCTCCAACATAAGCAGATCCACCGATTGCACAGAGTTAGTATTAGCTCCATGCTCCTAATTCTTTGATAACTATGAATTATTCTATTTTTACATATTTTATCCACATATCATTGAATGAGAGATTTTTCAACGCTAATGCCATTAAAATTAATCATGAAGAAACCACACAGCAGAGCCGGCCTTTAACCTAATTTGAATACCCGAAAATATACTGACACTATTTATTGGCAGGCTGTCTTATAATTTACTATTCAAAGAAACAAAAGCAAGGACCAAATTGAATTACGGTGGCGTACGTGACAAAACGCACGACATGACCTCTGAAACTGCGCAGTTATATGTGACCAGCCCAGCTAACATTGCATCAGTCAACGTACTAGCCACAAAAGCTCCGGCCACTGCAACCATACAGGCCCCGCCTTCTGATACCACTACAGCATCAACTTCACTGGATATCGGAGCAATCTCATCCAGCGAATTCAAAGTACCTCTTACGACACTCTACCGTTCAAGAGAAGCATTATACAAGTATATTAGATATGGGTGACCAATTAGCAAACGCAATAATAAAGACGATTCACAGGAGCGATCCACACTCAACAACCGCACGACCGCGAAGGGTCATTCCTAATCCGAAAACTGTGGTTAAAACTAAACCAGCTTTACCGCCGCCCCTTGTAACCAACGGCGGACTGGTGAGCCACTTGAGATTAGCCAACATAAACGACTACAAATTGAAATACGCCGGGAACTCCTTAGTGATTTGGTGGCAACAATAACACAAGGACTGGCAAGATTTAAAGAGTATGTTTGATAAAGACAAAGTAGAGTATTATTCATACGCCGAGAAGGCATGCCTTCGTACTGAAAAACCTCGACGGGGCATACAACCTCAATACGTGAGTAATTCTCTACGAGATGTACATAGATAGTACAACCTGAAAAGAGAGGACGATTTCTTAATAAAGAACACTGGGATTTCTCTATACTTGGTAGTTACGGAAGCAAATCTGTCTTTGAAATATATCAATCAGTCCTGTAAATATCATTAATGTCCTTACCTTCTGGGAGAACCGCAGAACTGCTAAGGCTGTTATGCAGTGTAAGCGGTGCCAGGAGCACGGGCATGCCCTCAGCTACTGCCATCGTGAGTGCAAGTGTTCAAATCAAGTAGGAAAAGCCCGTCTCGATAAGTTGAGAGGACGGAACCTACTTCACGGAAATGGGCCGAACTCTTGTGCTCAAATTGTATATATGGAAATAGATTGTGATTGTGTCTGTCATTTTAAAACATGGTTTTTCTGACTATTCCCCCCCCCCCCCCCCTACAAATCACTCTCATATGCATATGTAACCGTCTTTGAGAACTAAACATAAAATGCACAATCAGTCCATGGATAAGGCTTATAAATGTAACACGATTGAAGGGATTGATTCCAGGGAATACTTGATCGTCTGTATAAAATTCGATGCGTCTCGTCTGGGCAAGACTTCGTCCCCATCTACGGAAGGTCTATATCCCGGAATATGTAGTAGTATCTAAGTTTTATACTAGTTCTAGTACATTACTCTGAGATATTAAGATATTTAAGATTAGGTTACAGTGCAGGGTGTGCGGGTCCATACGATGGAGTAGAGTCGGCCGAAAGAGTGATTGATGTTGGAGTCCCTCAGGGATCAATACTTGGACCATTATTATTCCTTATCTATATAAATGACCTACCACAAGTTTATCAGGAATGCTCATTCACTCTTTTCGCGGATGACACAATATTCACCTGTGCACATTTTAATCCCGGAATTGCACAGGAGGTGTTGGGTGAGGCACGATCAAGGGCTGAACAATGGTTTGCAGCAAATGAACTGCATCTTAATGCTGAAAAAACACAGAGCATGATTTTCTCTACAAGGCCCATTCCAACTGAGGCAAATACAGAGGGTTTAAGGTTTCTGGGAGTGCATCTGGATTCTGGACTCCTTTGGAGGGCTCACACGGACTCCCTGGTCAAGAGGCTTGGGTCTGCCACTTTTCTTGGGAGAAGGCTTTCTGAATTGAACAATTTACAATATAACTATAATAATACATTTTGTTTGCTTTCTTATTTACTATACGATTGCTTTCAAACCGTGCCTTCATATTATGTTTACAAGTCAATGACAACCTGAACAGAATCTACCTCCCTATAGAACATTCACAGAGCAGCTGATGTAGGCATGTACCACACACAGATATCCTTGGTGAAAATGATAAAAAAAAGTGGGGAGACGATACCTTGGGTGAACCAAAACAAGACATGTTAATTTTAACCACATTCAGTGATAAAAGAATGAAACCAACAGCTTGAGAAGGGGTAGATCAAATTTGAGACTATCAAGAGTGAGGGAAGAAACCCGTATACACAGAGCCCACTTGGTGAGCACAGCCCAAAGCGTCTTAGTGATCAACTAGAATGTAACTATGTCGGCTTGGGTTAATAATAACTCTGCAGATACAGCTTATCTAATTATAAACCAGAGCCTATAGAAAATTCTAGTCCTTTAAGTTACTGAATTCTGCATTCATACTCCTACGTAACGTTTACATATGCCTGGCGTCTGGAATTTATGAACGAATTGTATAAGATACGCAGACGCAGATATGAAAACCGTTTCTTTATCAAAAATACTTGGGAACACATAAAATAAGATCAATTAAAATATCGGTTACCCTGCCAACTGCAAATTCCTGAACGGGATAATCTAAATTCAAATACATCCCACGAAAAAAAATAAAATCAACAAACGCTTCGAGGCAGGGTTTAAAAGAGTTATCAAATAGCTCAAGTGCAGCATCCATGCAAACAGTCTTCTCGCACTTATTGTCATACATCTCAAGGCATTCCAATACTACGATATTTGACATAAATGCATATATCACTCGTTAAATGATCTAGCCATGTCAAGGAAATACTAAATTTATTGCCTCTGTAGTAGAGCAAAATAATATTGCAATGCATTAATGAATTAATACCCCGTTTTATGAAAAGAAAAAACACTTCGTATTACTATTCTTATGAGCATTAATAGTAGTATACTTCCTGCAGTAGCGGCGTGATTCTGAAATTGCCTAATTAAGAAATTTGATATATGACTATAGAAGGTTAGTGATTACTATTATCACCGAACATGAATAAAAGACTAGAAGGTCCACTCTCAGTCGGCACTTTTGATGTAGCCCTTACAAGGGCGAGACGCCAGACATTAGGTGAGACGGGTGAAACGTAGCACGAGGCCTGAGCGCTTAACCAGCATTTCACCAGGTTCCGCGACGGGGCAAGGAGGGAAATGCCGGGGGCGGGGCTTAGACTGAACCTTCTAGTGTATTGTTAATGTTCTGTGCTATGCTTAAATAAGTACTAGAATAGACCCATCTGCCATAACACGTTAAATAGTTTTGCCCTATTATATATTTTTCACGCTTGATATACACTTATTCTATTAAAACTCGTTTTATTTTATATACATAAAAAAATATTAATATACTAAGATTTTTACACCGCAAATTGCAAACATTTCTACAAAATATATATTTTCATATTTATAATAATCTCAAATCTTAACAAAACGGGCTAATCAAAGCATTAAAACCGATAAAGTACATACATTTACTATCCAACTATAAAATTGACTGAAACGACCATGGATATAAATAATAAATAATATAACAATAGAATAGACCTAGCATACAAAAAAATACAAAAACGAAATTACTTAAGTTGTTACAACACGGTCTTTACTTTTCTAACATTTGTTTTTTTAATTTCTTACGGTTAATCCATTTAACCCATGGGTGCATAATGATCGTTTATTAAACGGACACGATTAAAAGCATCATGATTGTAAAGTGACCTTTATATTTTGTTTTGTCGGTGTTGCCTTCTAAAGTGTATTTTGACCTTTAAAAAGCGTAGTTTCGTGATTTATATTGATTGTAATTTGCATTTTTGTCTATCAAGGAGCCTTCTCTTTATGAAAAGCGCGAGAAAAGGTAAGATGTTTTTATGTAAGTGGCTTATTTATTTGTGTTTTTATTCCAAATTACAAAAGACTAAGCCATAATGTCTTTCAGTTTTTTTGAGTATTGGTTTTTAAGGGTTATTTTCGGTGTCTATTTAAGCGAACGCCATGTGCCCGAAACACTTTTTAGTAATTTTGCATTTTTTTGTTTATCTCTTGCAGAACTTCTGTAAACCTTAGAATACGAAATTTATTGATATAACTGCTAAGCAAGTCTAATCTAGATGAGGACCTAAGTGCTGATGAACCCGAAGCGGGTTTGGACTGTTTGGGACCTCGAATGCTAAAATCTCGATGCGGATTCAACTTATGTGACAATTTATTTCAAAGTACAGTAGAACAAAGGCCAAGTACAGGTTTTTATGCTTCTGATTCAAGCGATGACGATGAATTACTGTCAAAATATGTTCGTCGAAATAAAACTAACTTTGAAGAACGTAAGTCTGGAAATCCGGAAGAAGTTATCCCAAAACAGTTATTTTCCTGGAAATAAGATGATATTGATAAAACCTGCGAAGAAATACCTCTTTCAGAGGCTAGACAGTGTAAAAGTCCTTTGGATTTTTTTCAACTCTCTTTTTTACGGAGAATATAATTGAATATATGAAGGATTAAACAAACGTATATTCTGCACACAGAAAACACAATTTTGTAAATGTCCAAAGAGACGAAATATATGTGCTTGTTGGAGCTATGTTATTATCAGGGTATTCAAAATATTCCATTAAAAGAATGTGATGACCAAGTCATCCAGAATAGCATAAAGCTAAATAAATTCGAGTTGATTCTCCGAAATTTCCATCTCAATGACAGCAGGAAAATGGAAAATCAAAACGAACGCGACCGCTTGTACAAGTTGAGACCCTTCATAGATCATTAAATCATTAAATAATGTTTTCCAATGTGACGGTGTTCTAGAACAACTCTCGATAGATGAAAGCATGCTACCGTGTTATTGGGTTATTTCCTCAAGTTTTGTTTACTTTTTGGCATTTGAAATCTATACAGGAAAATCAGAAACAAAATAAAAGGTGTTTGGAATCGGTGGTATCTGGTAATATAGTTATCTTACTAATAAAACAATCAACTATTTCTTCAAACAAAGGATACAAACTTTTTATGATATCTATTTTTCATCAACATAATTTTGCAATCATTTAGCCGAAGAGGGGTAATCTGCAACTCCTACAATATAAGGTAGACGGACAAAATGCCCACTTCCATTTTCAAGCAGATACAGTTAATAAAATTGCACTGATGACATGGAAAGACAAATAAAATAATAATATGTATTGCTAATTATGAAGATATAGAGAAAGGATCCTATTCAAAGTATTACAAAGAAAGTCTGGCAAAAATTACTTACTGTTCCACAACCAAAGCTATCTGCAAACTATAACAAGGGTATTATGGGTGAAGTGGGCAACTTGGATCCAGCAGTGGCTTCTTATAGGACAAGGGTATGTCAAAACAATGGTGGTGGCCAACTTCAATCTGCTGCTTTAGCGAATGCTATTTAGTGGACGTTTCAGTATTAAACGCTTATGAGGAAAGTCGATCCGCTAAACCAGTTCAGATCAAAGGGACTGTTTATATTTTAGAAGAGCAATTGCTTTGGATTTATTAACAATTCATGGAAAGCCATAATCAAAAAGAAAAATTATACAATCTCCTAGATATACCATTGTGTACCATGAAAAAGAAAGAGGATGCAAGTGATGTTCTAAAAGGGCTCATTTTATATGTGAAATATGTATTATTGGTTTACATTCTTAGGTGGTTTAAAGTCCATCACACACAGTAAAAAAATAGTTTTTAGTTTGTTATACATATTAATTTTCTGTGCATTGTGTCCGCATAAACGGACAGTCTTTTTTCAGACAATAAACCTGTAAAAATCTTCAAACCATTTTCTATATCAAATTCAATCTATGTAAATGTATTTTACCAAAACAACATGAATATTTAAAACCTTTAAATTTATGCACTACTCGGTTAACCAGACGTAATTTCAACATATAATCAGTCAATCCAATATCAAATACTAAAAAAAAGGAAAACAAGGCCCATCTTGTGCTAAATAGCAGACCGTAAGCAAAAAAAAGGTCAACAATCAAAGGCCGGTGCTTCAAAAGCACTTAAATTTAGGCATAGAATAGACTAAATTGTCTGTGTTATTCCATCATCTAGTAACCGTACAGAATCCTGACTACAAAAATATAAGTTTGATTTATCTCAATTTGATTGAT
>MU182355.1:130783-180081 GCA_016904865.1 Pissodes strobi | reverse complement strand
CCTCTAGCGAAACACAATTGAAGTATTTTTCACTCGTGAAGATGCAAACTAACTACCCTAACCGATATCTCAAATATGAGTTTGATCGGTGTAATATATAGTAAGCTATCTGTAAAATAAAGATTTTGACGTTAAACTCCAGGTAATACACTAGATAATGTAGAAACATTATTATCTCAGCAGAAAACTTTCCTTAAACATCTCTTAATAAATACCATGAGATAAAAAATCACGACTGTTAAGCGTACTTAATATACAGCAATGCAAATAAGTTTTTCAAAGCAAAAATGAAAATAACTGTGAAGCAATCAAATCACGAATTCTCAACGTAGTAAAAATTTAGAAAACGAAGGAAGTAATCAGTACGAGGCAACAAAATAACGATTTAAAAAGCCCGTCTAAAGCTTCTGATACTGAATAAAAAGAAAGCATGTTACAAAAAGTTACCACTGTTAAAACTAAAATTGAGTTCATCTTGCTACACCACATTCGTGGCATTATTTATAGACGTTATGCTTAAAAAAGGAACACTAGACAGATAAAACCAGATTACAAGAAGAATTTGCATATTTTTGCTGCTCAGCTTCATCAATAAGAAACTGAAACCTTAAAATTGGTTTTAAATTTAAACGAGAAAATAATCAAATCACTTTTGCTAGTGAGATATTGACTTTGGAAAAATTATATCAAAGACATAAGAAAAGTGATTCAAAGTATTTCAAGCGGAAACCTGACCTAAATGTTATGCGAGATTTTCGGAACACTTCGATAGATCTATCGTTAATGATTTGTTGAATTATATGGCAAGTACAAATGCAGATAAATATGGTAGCATTGCTTTCAAATTCTGGTTTCAAATTTAGATATAACAATAGCGGATTTTAGTGGCATAATTTCAATGTCTTTCGATATTTGAAGCTTTGATAGACTTTGAAAATTTAGCATGCCTTATCGAGAATGCTTTACTCCGTATCACTCACACAACCTGGACCAGTTGGTCAGTCGACAAGACAGTATTGATTGATTATTTTTAAGGTTACCGGTCGGTGGACCGATGCGGTTCACCCAAGATATTGGACATTCCTTCGTTTTCAAAATACCTTGTTTCTCGATATCTATATTTGTTTATTAAGCTACTTTTCTTTAACTGATTGCACTATATAGCACAAATATGAATCTTTTTATTTATTTCACCAAAAACTAGGTACACAGAGCTACGTTTTTACAGCAAATAAAACATATTTGGCACAGATCTTAAGATCTCATGAGACTGAATCAGTTCTGAGACATGTTGTAGGATTTTCATATTTCAAAAAAATGGTATGCATCATCTTTACTATGGTTAATCATTTAGATAGAAATAATTATTTAAAATGTATAATAATACACGTATGTGCATTAACTAAAAAAAGTAGATCAGCAGTTATTTATTCCTCTGAGGTAACACTTTTACTATACTCGTATTATTTAAAAAATACACACTTTAACAGTAAAAGTGAGTTTCGATTCATGAAACAGTATAAATGGATTCATAACAGTAAGTTAAAATGATAATAATATAAATAATGGTATTAGTTCGAAACAAAGTATACAATACAAAATGACAAAAATCATTACCATTGCTTTGCCTCCTTTATGACAACTGAAAACTAAACAATATCCGAAAAGAGATGTTAATACATATACAAAAAAAAATTAAAAATAAATTATTCTATTTTGTACAAAATAGGATGTGCCGACACTTCGACTGCAAAAGTTGCAACCCTAAATAATTTATATAAAAGAAACTGTACAGCGGACGTAAGACTACTACTACAGTTATAAACACGCACTAAAACGCTGTGAGCATCATTAGTTTTACGCCATATCTGAATTATTAAATATTAAATATGACAGTGATGCAATACTATAGGGGTTTTCACTATATTATTTTAGTAATGAGGTACCTTCGAAAATAATTTTCGAAGCTAGGTACTTTAGGTATTATTATAATTTGTGCGTTTGAAACTTTACTTATATTCCAATTATTACTTGACAACTCTAAGCTACACATATATACCAATCTAGTTTTGTGGGGGGAAATTAGTAGATTTTAGGAATAATGTAGATAGACATTTATTACAAGTATTCTACTAGTTTCGATTTCGAAAGTTTGGAAAATAAACTAGACGCCAAAGAAATAGGGACCATTTTCAGTGTGTTTTTTTTATTAATTGTAGTTAAAGTGCTCATGTCGTTTAGATTATACGGTAGGAGAATGAATTTCTAAAAAAAATGCAATTTTTTGTTATGTAAAATTTTTTGGGTGTGTGCCATTTTAGCAATAATTTTTCGTACGCATTTCGGTATGTGTCCTGAGAAAGATAATATTAAATTAAATTAAATAAAAAAACATAATTTTCTTCTGTACTTAAATCTGACAACTCGACTTACAGATGTTAAATTATTACTGTTAAATTTTCGGATCAGTTACAAAATATACATACTGACTGATTGCCCCTGCAAGTAATTTTGGATTTCAAACTCTTCCTATGGTTTTAAGCCCTTTTCGCGATAATCAATTGCTGAAATTGCCCAGAAATCCGTAACAGCTGTTACGAAAAGTGAAACATTCATACAAACTTGTTGTACAAGAACTTTTTGACGATGGCTAAAAAATATATACAGGATGGCGATAAAACGTTAAAGTTGGTCCCACATATGGTAAAACCACAAGCAATATCCATTTGTTTTTTCTGCCAACATGTACCTTGCATCCAATCATACTATCAGCCCAATTTTTAAAATTGTATCACAACCAAACAACTGAATAAGGTGGTCTCCTTACATATGAATGCCCGTCAAAATTACACGACATACCTGGAAACTTGCATTATCAGTTTTTCAAAAATTTTATTCTAGATAAAAGTTGAGGCATGAAGAAAAATTATTTTTGACATTCTCTCTTATAAAAGTATTAACTTGAATATATATTTAAACAAGTTTGGCGGCGCGGCGTCAAAAATTCTGGCTCTTCGCGCGTCAACTTTTATCAAGAAAGAACAGATACACAATTGCTCATGTTATACTGCTACTATAGAGCAAAATAGATAAAGAAAAATTATATGTATCTTGATATTTATCCCAACAGCAGTAGCATTGGTTTGACACAAACATATCATTTCACTAGTAGTGATTGTCGTTTTAAAATAAATTACCAGTTTACTTTCATTATACTAATTCTAAAATATTTATAATACCCCTGCTGTTAGCTGCCAACACCA
Organism: Pissodes strobi; assembly: GCA_016904865.1. Lineage (NCBI taxonomy): Eukaryota > Metazoa > Arthropoda > Insecta > Coleoptera > Curculionidae > Pissodes > Pissodes strobi. The sequence goes on along the minus strand of MU182355.1, from coordinate 176,818 downwards.
CATTCGAATGCTGTTTCCAACACACTGCAGAAACAAATTCATTCGAGTCGTCTTCTCGTCTCTCAGGTTCTAGAACACCCTCTACAGTCTCAAATTTATATTGGAAAAGCTTTTTGCTCAAGCCCTTGTAGTAAACATATAAGGAATTATTTTCGGAACCGCATGCGATAAAATCGCCATCTGTGGCTAGTCCCACAAAATTCTTTTCGTTAATATGCCCTACAAATGATCTTAAACAATGAGGAGTTTGAATGTTCCACATTTTCAGTTGCGAATCGGTCGAAGCCGAAACGATATCCTCTCCATTTACAAATTTGACGTAACTGACGGCTTTTTTGTGACCTTTAAAAATATGCACAGCCTCTTTCATATTTCGAAGGTCGTAATAGTGAACACAATGATCGGCGCTACCAAATGCCAACTGTGAAGAACTCTTCGGGTTGAATTTGACACAACAAACGTTCGCTTTAGCTTCCAGGGTAGCCACAGAATGTTCTTCATTTAAGGAGTACAGTTTTACCCGAGCGTCGTCAGATCCTAGAAAATAACTTTAATTTTAGGAGGTATTATCAAAATTCGTTTAAATACTTTAGACATTTTAGTGACTTTTTATGGAATCATTTGGGCAAGGCAGAAATTGTTAATCGCCTGGTAACTTTACCAAGGAATTAATTTCTATAGAAACCACTGTTGAGACACTCGTTTTTATACTTATTAATCTTTGGTATAGCTATCAGGAGATTAATAATTTTATTTAAGTCATGCAAGTCAGTGGCCAGAACTTATTTTTTTTGATTGGAAGTAAATAGGCAGCCTTCTTGCGTGAACGTCATTCTAATAATTTAACCTATTATCTCTCTTCATGTGTGTGTTTGATTATCTAATTAGTAGGATTCATTTTGCATGGAGGACAAAATCTGCTTTAGGCCAAAAGGAAAACCATTTTGCAAAATGCCATATCGTCGTTGAAGTACTAATAGTAAGCCCCCAAGCTCGTAAGCCCAAAAATTAAAATTTTCAGGAGAAGCAAAAAACATTTTTTCATCTGTAGGGTCTAACTAAGATAATTTAATCTCGTTTAGGAATACGATTTTATTAGTAAAAATTTACACAAAATTTAGGTTTTGTATTGATATTGGGTGTAAGGTGGATGATGCGAACATATAGCCTCTCTTCACAATTGCCAACCTCACCTTCACGAATTACAACAAGACTTGTATGGTACACCCTGTTATTTGACTGACGAGGAAATGGCGACCGAGTGACTGTCGATATAAGCAGTCCAACACTTACTGGTCAGCAGCTTCGGGTGGAAGAACTGTAAGTGGAAGGGCATCCTATTCTCCTGAGGTTGAGAAATCGGCCTCAAAGGCGGATGAACCACAATTAAGTGGCCAACGGCATTAAGATGTAGAAGGCAACGAGAAACCACTACATTAAAGATTCGACAAGGATATCTCTCGTACAATTACCATGGCTGAAAACGAAATACAAATGGCCCTCAGTCCCCGACAGGTCTTAGATGACCAGAGTGTGCGAAGAATCCCCGGGTCATCGATGAAAATTGGTACATGGAACGTAAGAAGTCTATACCAGACTGGAAAAATACACAACGTTATCCAAGAAATGGAAAGATTAGATCTAGACATCTTAGGGATCAGCGACACAAGATGGCCAAGTTCTGGACATCAATCGACGAATAATGACACCATATACTTCTCGGGAAGCGAAGATAACCACCATAGATACGGAGTCGCAATCATGGTGACTAAAGAAGTTAACAAGGCAGTAATTAACTTCACCCCTATATCAGATCGCGCGATATTCCTTCAACCTCAGACGAACCACTGTAGATTAAACCTAATTCAAATATATGCCCCTACAGCAGACAAACCCGATGAACAGATTGAGGAATTCTACAACGAAGTGAATAATATCATACAATCCTTAAAATCACGAGATATAACGATATTATTGGGAAACTTTAATGCTAAGATTGGCAAAGGTAAGTGAATATGGGCTTGGTGAAAGAAACGACAGAGGCGATCGATTACTACAATTCTGTCAAGAAAACGACTTTATTATATCGAACACCTTTTTCAAGCTACCAAACCGTCGACTATACACGTGGAAACCTCCACAGGATAACTCAGAAAATAGAGTGAGACATCAGATCAATTATATCTTGATAAACAACAGATATAAAAATGCAATAAAATCAGCAAATCAGGAGCAGATCTCATCAGGCCACAACCCTCTAATAGCTCGCTTTCTAATAAAGCTGAAAAAACAAAAGATCGCGCCAACAACAAACCATATAGAGATCTCTGGTCTAAAGAACCACGAAACAAGACAAAATTTGAAAGATCAAGATCAATGACAACCTAATACTCGAAAATAATCAGGAAGTTATAAACAGAAATTGGGAACAAGTAAAGAGTGCATTAATGGAACCCAGCAGCAAAATCATAACCAAAGTTAAAAAAGAGAAAACACAGGATTGGATGACCTCAGATATAGGGCAAAGGACAATAACATACAAAAGAATACAGAAGGAAATTCGGTCAAAAATAAGACACGCAAAAGAAGAGTTCTACAGAAACAAATGCGAAGAAATAGAGACCCTACAAGCAAAACATGACAACTTTAATATACCCAAAAAAGAAAAGGAATTAGCAGGATTACTGAAAAACAGACAGCCTGCAATACTAACCGACCAAGGGGGCAGAATAATTATCACAGACATTGATTAATTAAAAACATGGAAGAACTACATAGAGGAACTATTTGAGGATGATAGAGATATTAACAGAATAGAAACATACCTTGAAGATAGCGGACCAGAGATCACTGAACAAGAGGTAATCCATGCAATAAGGACCATAAAAGACGGAAGAGCTGCAGGCCCAGACGAGTTGCCTTCTGAAATTCTAAAATTGGTAGAAGAAGAGAACACTCACCATCTTACAAATCTGTTCAACACCATATACACTAGGTATCATACTCAAAGAATGGCTGTTATCAACGTTTGTCATCATTCCAAAAAAACATAATGCAAGGCAGTGTACAGACTACCCAACTATTAGTCTCATGAATCACACGCTAAAAATATTTCTGAAACTGATACATAATAGAATGTACAAAATCCTAGAACAAGATATAGGCGAGACTCAGTTCGGTTTTCGAGATGGCTTGGGTACAAGAGAAGCACTCTTTGCACTGAACGTTCTTGCTCAACGAAGTATGGACATGAATCAGGACCTTTATATATGCTTCATTGATTATAACAAAGCGTTTGATAAGGTACGTCACGAACTTCTCATCCAGCTCCTTAAAAGGAAAAATCTAGGCACCCGTAACGTCAAAATCATCACGAATCTTTACTTCAACCAAAAAGCAGTTGTGAAGATAGAAGGGAAAAACACGGACGAAATAAAAATCCGAAGAGGTGTCAGGCAACGATGCGTGTTATCGCCGATGTTGTTTAACCTCTATTCAGAAGAAATAATGAAAAGAGCACTAGAAGACGAATCAAAAGGTGTTGTAATTAACGGAGTGCATATTAACAATATAAGATATACGGATGATACTATTCTGATAGCTACTAGTCTGGAGGATTTACAGATGCTGCTAGACAAAGCAAATAACACTAGCGAAGAATTCGGACTATCGCTAAATGTAAAAAAGACTAAGTTCATGATATTATCCAAAAAAACACAACATAACGCCCAAATCATAGTAAATAACCAAGCCATAGAAAGAGTTAAGAGGTATACATATCTAGGTACCATTGTAAATGAAACCAACGAGTGCACTGAAGAAATCAAAACCAGAATAGGACAGGCGAGAGCAACATTTATGAAAATGAAAAGGGTGTTTTGAGCAGTGACCTCAGACTAGATTTAAAGATCAGGCTGGTGAGATGCTATGTGCTATCGGTACTGTTCTATGGAGCAGAGGCATGGACCCTTAAGGGGATAGAAATGAAAAGGTTGGAGTCATTAGAGCTATGGATACACCGCAGAATGCTGAAGATAAAATGGACCGATAGAATTTCGAATGTGGAAGTCATGAGAAGAATGAGAAAGGATAAAGAGATTATTCATAGAGTAAAAAATCGCAAGCTGCAATATTTGGGACATGTGATGAGGGGAGAAAATACCACTTACTGCGACTCATAATGCAAGGAAAAATACAGGGACGGAGAAGTGTGGGGAGAAGACGCGATTCTTGGTTGCGAAATTTGCGAGACTGGTTCAACTGCACCACAAATCAGCTATTCCGCTCAGCTGTATCACGAATAAGTATAGTCTTGATGATTGCCAACCTTCGCAACGAAGACGGTACTTGAAGAAGATTGATTTTTGTAGTTTTTATATTTTTGGTGTGGCATACGAGGTATTGGATTAAAAATTTTGTTTTTGGTGTGGGATGCGCAGTTTATTCTTCGAAGACAAGGTACTTTGTTGAGAACAAATACAAATTATTTTTATTATTAATTTATTTTCATTCACAAGAATAAAAGCGGTGGCAATCGATAGGCATAACAGATTTTAAAGCTTGCAGGTGTTGCCACTATTGTTTCTTTAGTTTCCTTTTCTCATTATACATTGCTGGCCAATCTACAACTTCTGACACCTTCTTTGGTCTCTGTGGAAGCTCTTTCCGATCTGCATCAAAATCAAGTTTGTAATAAATTTTTTCATCAGACAAATATCTTAGAGGTCTTATATCCTTTGCCACTGGATCACTTTGAACCTTAAAAGAAACAAAATAAATTTCAATCTATAAAACAATTTTAATTATTTTTTTTTTATTAAAAATTCAATACAAATGTAGATAACTTACTTTGCCAATAGATGAAATCTTTTGGGGTGAAGTTTTTGAAATCTGTATACTGCATACACACAACGTCATAGGGGGCAGGCTTAGAACTTGCTTCTTTTGAAATTCGCAAATAATCACTTGGTGAGTATTTTCCTTGTACTTTCTCTTCAATACAAATGTGAACAGAGTCACACTCCATCTGAGTGTCACCGACTTCTAAACATTTTTGAACAATCTCTACATTATTAACAACAGCATAATTAAGTAAGGCATTTGACATTATGCTGTTTCGGTTCTGGTATGTGCATTCGTCGCTGTAAATGATAATTGGACCAGATTCATTTTGACATTTTGTTTCAAAATACTTCAGCAGACAGGAGACAAATGTGGATGCAGCCATATCACCCTCAGTTTCAGTAAACCAAAAGCACGTTGCCTGATGAGAGACTGTGTTATAAACAGTAAAATTATGATAGCAAAGTTAAGCTTTAAAAAATTGCACTAATTTGAACGAATGGACATACCTTTACTGCTTGTAAATCAATTGTTATAACACGTCCCCTATGATGATTTTTTACTTCCTCCTTATCTCTGGTCTTTTCGTCATGAACCCTTTCCTTTTTAAGTCTATGAGCACTTCATTCTTCATGTGAAAGCTGTCCCACTTCATGTTTAGTACACAAATCACACTTATCCTTTTTTATTGGATATAATGACACATTTTTAGATTAGAACTTATTATGGAAAACTGTTCTTGATAGAGCTGATTTGTTATCGTTGTTCCATGTTTCCCTGTACAAATTAAAGAGGTGGTTTACTCTGGACTGTGGTTTCTAAGTATAGTTTTGTAGAACTGGAACGAGCATAGTGTGATGACAATTTACGTAATTTATCAAAAAAATCTGTAAGGTGTTTTTTATCAGCATCCTTATCTGCCCTGAATGAAAGTTTTTTATTTTGCTTGTTACATTCTGAAGAACTCGTCATACCACAATCTCCCTTTTTTTTTATCCAATCCTGAACTCAATATTCACCTAAGCACAATGTTTACGCTGGTCCCAATTCATTTAATTCCAGAAACTTTGGAAGATTTTAAGGCGTTCTTCTCCAGTAATTTTTGAACAGTGCTTATTTTTGACCCTGCCACATTCTTTTGAATCGCATCCTGGACCTAATTTTCGAACTTCTCTGGGAATGTTCTAGCTGACTTTACCGTCTTTTCTACTGTAACCCATGTATGGTTTTTCTTCCATTCTATGTCGCTTCGTTTTATTTTTTCCCCACTTATTTTCTTGCCGCTTAATACTTCGCTTTCCACCTTCTAACATATTGAAAAAGTCTACTTACAACGGCCTTTCGTTGTGAGGTATTTTACTTTGATCTAACTACAGTCTGTGAGTTAGCACCTTCATCTTCTATGTGCATTCTGACAGAGTTTATCCGGTTCTCTAACTCTTCGGTTTCGCTGTCTGCGCTATTTGAATAATTGTCTATTTCAGGAATGTAATCTGGTGACACATCACGGTAGTTCGAAAACAAAATCTTTAGCTTTGGTAATTTAAACTTCTTTCTAGCACTATAAATAAAACACGTAGTGCAGCATCAAAACATACGCATTTTTTTTTTAATTGAATTGACACATTTTAACAGGTAAACCACCATGTCGTACTAAATAAATAACAACTTTATTTTAACAGTCCTTCAAAGGGAACTGTATATTATAAACTTACCTAGGCCCTTTGGCTATTTTGTTAAGGAGACCAACATTTTTCCGCAATATACAGACGGCATCGGCATCTTATTGCTAATAATTATTGTTCGTTGTCAAAAAACACATGAACAATAAAAACTTTACTCACAAACATCTAACTCTAACAGGTCTTAACACGACTGAAATGGCTTACGCGGTATTGTAATAGATTCAATGACGGTTATTTGTGGGATACGATATATTAGAAATAATACTTACTGTGGGTTAAGAGATATTGCCTGAAAACATATGGACATTTACAATACAAGATATTAGAAATCGTAAATATTCAGCGAAGTAATATTTTGGGGCATAAAATGTATTAGCGAAGTTGTAGAATTTGGTTTACACTACCCAACGCCACTAAGAGCGCGAGTTTGATTTTTTGTGGGTTGCGAGGTATTAGTACTTGACCGACGATATAGTATTTGCCATCATGTATCCATTAAACTGGAAGGAATCTTTTAGATAAATAAATAAATCCCCATTTATCGGATTTATCACTTCGATTGTTGTTGTATCGGTTATTTTTGACAGATTGAAGCCTTAAATATTGAAATTGGACTCAAATAATAGATTAGAATTACTGCATAAACTTCGAAAATCAGTAAAAAATGTTCCTTGACGAGTTTAAAAATCTTATTTCAAAAGGACTGTGCAGCAATCTCTATGAACTTAGAACACTAGCCTGTACAGGGTGGCTCGAATTCGTGTCTATGTACGGGGAACTCGAAAACCGTAAGAGATACAGTGTCGGTCAAATTAAGGCAAAATTGCGCATTTAAGCGCCTAACAATATGCCGTTTAGAAAATTTTAAAATTCCGAGTATTTACGGAGATATCCGGAAAAAACCGAAATTTTGAAAAATTGTTTTATTTTTTTCCTGGGCCTATTTAAAAACGGATTTCAAATCTAATTGCACTTTTGCATTGCCACTTTTTCCGCTCTATCCAATGATGATATCCAGTTTGAAATCCGACGTTTCATCTTCAAGGGATCATCATCAACTTTCTTTTTTTAAATGCGAACTTTAATTTTTTTTATCGTTTTTCAGATGGTATTGGCGTTCTTAATATGAGTATGTGTTTTTATTTTTTTTTTATTTTTTATTTTTTTTTTGTATTATTTTTAATTTATATATTTTGCTTTGGCGTGATTTTAAATAATTTAATGTAGGTAGTTTTGAAATTTTCATATTCTATAAAAATATTTTATTTGTTTTTTGCATTAAGTGGAAAATTGGAGCCCGTATTAAAAATTAAAAATAGTAAAATTATTTTTTACGAGAATATGGCCATGAACTATTACTCAAACAAGTTGCTTAGTGCATTTTTTTTATAAGCAAAATTTCAATAGGTGTTTTTCCATCAAAGTTCCTCTAGTATCACGTGGTACGATTATAAATTGTTAATGTTCTCTATTAAATAAATTTTTTAATTGGTTAAAAGTTGGGAATATTTTATCTTTGCAGTAAGCAACTTGTTTGAGTAATAGTTCATGGCCATATTCTCGTAAGAAATAATTTTACTATTCATTATTTTTAATACGCTCCAATGTTCCACTTAATACAAAAAACAAAATTAAATATTTTTATAGAATATAAAAATTACGAAAGTACCTACCTTAAATTATTTAAAATTACGCCAAAGCAAAATATATAATTAAAAAAATATAAATAATAATTAAGAAAATAAAAAAAAAATAAAAATAAATAACGCGTTAATAACGCCAATACCATCTGAAAACGAAAAAAAAAATTAAAGTTCGTATTTAAAAAAAGAAAGTTGATGATGATCTCTTGAAGATGAAACGTCGGATTTCAAACTGGATACCATCATTAGATAGAGCGGAAAAAGTGGCAATGCAAAAGTGCAATTCAATTTGAAATCCGTTTTTAAATAAACCCAGGAAAAAAATAAAACGAATTTTAAAAATTTCGGTTTTTTCCGGATATCTCCGGAAATAATCGGAATTTTAAAACTTTCTAAACGGCATATTGCTAGGCACCTAAATGCGCAATTTTGCCTTAATTTGACCGACACTGTATCTCTTACGGTTTTCGAGTTCCCCATACATAGACACGAATTCGAGCCACCCTGTACAAACAATTTTTTTTAACCTCACTACTGGCTTGCATGTGTACTCTACTCTGTTTTAAAGGTGTGTGTTAAGTATCCATAATGACATTAAAAGAATTTCGAACTTCCTGATTCATCTAAACAAGAGAAAGAGTGTCTACCAGATAGCATGTGAATTGGGCAGTGGTATATTGGGCAAAACGTCCCTTAAATGGAAGAATAGAAGAACACAAAAATACACACAGCAGCGGGTTAATATCTTCAGCAATCCAAGCATAGAAATACCCATTATTCGCCAACTACTAATAAAGCGCACCCAACTCGGTTACGGGTGAGTACCTTGCTTTAATATATAAGCTCAGAGCTCAGTAATTAGTTTTCACACTTGATAATGGATAGAGATAGGACTGTCCGAAACGTTGTGTAATTAAGTTAAATAGAGACAAGTTCGAAATTATTCCTTTAATAACAGTAATAAGTCATTGTCTGCCTACTGTGTACGAGTATGTAGGAATAATGCGCTGCTATAAATGTTGGAAATACGGCCATAAAGCCGCAAAATGTCGCCAGAATAAGATTGTATGTCCTCTATGCAATGGGAATCACAAGAGTGATGAGTGCAATCAGAGCTTCAACAATGCACGAACTGTAAATTTGCTATGGATGTTTTGAGGGTTCCGGGTATTAATTTCGGACACACAGTGTTTGATAAAAGCTGTGCCTGCTACAAGAAAGGGCAAAATCCCGCACGCATTACATATAGCAACCAAGATTGAACAACTCCTCAAACTCTCTGTTGAATTTTGGTTTAATTTTGTGTATTAATATACAGGGTCTACTATCACACTTAACAGAATTAAATAAAATAATAAAAAAAGATCACTCTTCTGTTGTTTGTATGCGATAACCTAAAAAATAAAAGCACTAGTGATTCGATTCTAAATATTAACCTTGTAAAAGATTTATTCTGTGTCATAGGTTACCCATTGTTATATTTGGCAAATACATCCTTGAGTGTCGGAGAAATTCCGGATATACTGAAAACAAGTGTCATAGTGCCCATACCTAAAGTGTCAAAACCAAAAACTCCTAGAGATTTTCGACCAGTAAACTTGTTACCAGTAGTGGATAAAATCCTGGAGACTATAGTGTGTGGACAGTTGAGAGACTACTTAGAGCGGAACTGCTTTCTATACGGCGGACAATCCGGTTTTAGGAGCAAGCATTCGTGCGAATCTACGTTGCAGTATGTGTGTGCAGTATGGCGAAAAGACATGAATGACTCAAAACTAATTGTAAGTGTTTTTGTTGATTTAAAACGTGCATTCGAGACTATTGACAGTGACATACTTATAACAAAATTGGCTATATATGGCATTAAATACTCTGCGCTAGATTGGATTAAACATTTTTTATCAGGCAGATGTCACCGGACTAAAATTAATAAGAAAATGTCTAGCTGTATGGATAGCAGATGGGGTGTACCACAGGGAAGCGTATTGGGCCCACTTTTATTTATTGTATATAAAAATGATTTGTATAAAGTTTTAAAAAAGTCATTTGTTAGTTTATTTGCTGATGATACACTTATCTCAGTCTTGGGAATGAATGCTGAAGAAATAATTACCAAACTGAAAAGTGAACTGCAGTATTTATATGAATGGCTTTGTCAAAATACGTTAAAATTAAACAGTTCAAAAACCAAATGTATGGTGATTGGTTCTAAAGCTAATTGTCAAAAGTTCTTTAATTTAGGGTTTTCAGTAAATATACAGGGGGATAAAATTGAGTTTGTTTCCGAAATTAAGTACTTGGGGGTGATCTTAGATCCACAGTTGTGTCTTAGTAATCATGCTGAATATGTGTGTAAGAAGAGGTAAAAAATAGGGTTTTTTTAACCGGGTATCGCGTTTTTTTATCACAATGGACTAAGATGTTGGTGTATAATACTTAATTTTCCCTCATTTTTCATACGTGTGTTCATTGTTGATATCTTGTAATAATGAAGAACTAAATAGATTACAGTTACAACAAAATAAGATTATGCGAACTATATTGAACTGTGATAGATATACACCGATCAAGAGTATGTTAGACCAACTAAATTGGCTGAATGTCAGATAGTTCATTGAAAGAGCGGATTTAAAATTAGTTTATGGAATTGCGCATGATCATCAACCTAGCTATTTGAAATCATTTCTGGAACGAAGATCAAATTTTCATCAATATAATATACAGTCTAATCAGCATTTTAACGTTCCAATGGTAAAAACAAAAAACCTACAGAAAACTATATTCTACGATGGTATTCGCTGTTTTAATGATCTGCCAGATAATATAAAAAATGCACCATGTCTGAAAATATTTAATAGGAGAGTTACCATGTATTTGCGTAGTTCATGATTTTGTTTTTGTAAATTATATAGCTGATGTAAATAACCAAGTGCTAAATAAATATATTATTTATTTATTTAGATAGAACTTAAGTATCCATTAATCCATTAAGATTCAGCTCGCCTTGTACAGGGTGTCCCAAATTCGAGCCTCATCATTGGGATCTCGGAAACTAGAAGAGATACGAGGTCGGTTAAATGGAGGCAAAGTTGCGCAATTTGATGCTGATTAAAGTGCCACCTTAAAAGTTAAAAAAAATCCAAATACTTCCGAAGATATTTAGAAAAAACCGAATATTCGCGATTTCATTTTTATTTTTTTATGACTCTATTTGAATAGATATTACAAAATAAATTTCATATTCTCATTGCTACTTTTTCTGTTCTACAAGATGGTATTATCAGATTTTCAAGCCGACGTTTCGTCTTTGAGCTGCCATCATCAACTTTGGTTTTTTAAATACGGTCCTGGATTATTTATTACGGATTTTAAGAGCAGTCCCAAAGCCAATGATGTATCGCACTTATTCGAAAAATTCATATTAATGGCATTTTCCATAAGACCTCATGTGTTAGAGAGAGACAGAAAACATATTTTTGGTAAGATTTTACCAGGAAATCATTAAATTGATTTTTTCGAATAAGTGCGATATATCATTGGTTTTGAGACATTAGAAGCTCTTAAAGTCCGTAATAAAAAATCCAGGGCCGTATTTAAAAAAACAAAGTTGATTATGGCAGCTCAAAGACGAAACGTCGGTTTGAAAATCTGATAACACCATCTTGTAGAACAGAAAAAGTAGCAATGAGAATATGAAATTTATTTTGTAATATCTATTCAAATAGAGTCATAAAAAAATAAAAATGAAATCGCGAATATTCGGTTTTTTCTAAATATCTTCGGAAGTATTCGGATTTTTTTAACTTTTAAGGTGCCATTTTAATCAGCATCGTATTGCGCAACTTTGCCTCAATTTAACCGACCTCGTATCTCTTCTAGTTTCCGAGATCCCAATGATGAGGCTCGAATTTGGGACATCCTGTACAAACGAACCTTAATGATTCGGAACAATTTTTTCCTTTCACCGAAATCGCCCCTAATTTAATAATGTCAAAAATGAAAAACTCTCTTAAGTCCTAACGAGCGATTACACTTTTTTATGAACAATTAAAAAGTATTTTTTTTCTTAATGTTATTATCTCCTTTTCATTATTATTTCTGTAATATTTGATATTGAATTTACTAATAGATAATATCACTTATTACATTATTATTTCAACGATAAAAAAATAAGTGCTCACGACCATTTTGCAGCTTGGAAATCTTGGTGTTTCGTGATAATTTTTAAAAATTATTTGAAAATGATACTAGGATAATGTGTTTTATTATACACAAAGATATTTTTCTAAAATTTAGTTGCGAGTTGGCAAATATCGTCAATTTATTTCAGAAATAGTAAGCATACACGAATTTACTTAATAGAAATAGAAATTCATAGCATACCTGATGCAACTAAGCGCGTATCAACGCAATTAAAGTCTACGCTCCAGCATCTCTTCTCATGCTCCTGATAAGTCTTTGTTCTCTGTCCAACAGAGGCATCCCAAATCGTAACTGTTCCTTCATAGTCACTAGATGCCAAGGTGCTTTTGTGATAATTATGCCAACTAACGCATGAAATTTTCGATCGAGACGTCATCTCTAAACAAGGGTAATGAATACTAACAACATCCTTCATGACAGCTCCATAGTCAAAAACTTTTATTCGCTTCGTCACGCCTGCGATGGCGAAAAATTCATTATCTTTATCAAATTCTATGCTTGAAACTATGGTAGAATTATTGAAGAGATCATTGGAATAATTCAGAGAAGTTAATACACGCAGTGAGTTGTATGCAGAAAACTTAATTAAACTTTCTCTAAACTGATCCAAACCGGGATTAGCTTCTGACGCAGACTTGGTTTTGTCATGAGCAGTATCTTTGCCAAAAATTAAGTCCTTAGATCTAGAAGAGAAATAGCAGTCTACAAAATCTTCGAAATAGGCGTGCATGCGTCTGCGGCGCATTGCCAGGGACGCAGAAGGACGAGATGGAGTATCAGACGATGGATTTTCTTCTCTACGACCTAAAAAAAATACAAGATTAGTGGTACACTATGTAATTCTAGAAGTAAGTAACAAGAAACACTAGACGTTAACAGGGACATCTCCAAAAAGGGATGGATGTTGATCCCCCAAATCAACTTTTTTGAGCCTGGTGTGTGAATCGTCGCACGAACGCTCATATAAAACCATGTCCAGTAGCGTAAGGACAACAGTTAAAAAATATATATTTAGTGACACACCAATTTACAACTGGAATCATACAAATTCATTTTAAGGGAGTCCCTAACATTGCTATTTTACCTAATGTCAGATTTCTTGAAAGTTGCCCACTCAGAGAGTAAGTGTTAATTCTATGTGCTATATGATTTGACAGTCAATATGATCAATGTTTTACATTCTGTACATAAAGCACCTAGTTCTTTTTGCATTTAATGGTAGGCCAACGATTCTCTTTGGCGAATATCTAATACGTATATCAATTTCTCTTGAAAGCATTTCCAAATAGTAAGTATGTTTGTCCAGATTTTACTTTTTGCGCTGTTTGCGTATGAAATGAATTGCCTTATTAAATTGCTTATAGCCTAGATCTTCGAAGATACCTCGTGTAACAGACAATAAATCAATCTTAATATGATTTATATCCTAAAGGACACACAATCTATGTAAACCAAAATATAAGACAGTGAGATCAAATCATAGCCGCTGGGACTATGATAACCACACTTAGATGTTCCGTGACTGTAGGTACCGGTACAGCCGCCAAGTCGAAATTTCAAAATTGCCACGTTTATAGGGATCACTTTGGGGCACCCGAGGGTAATTTTTTTGTTTTTTTTTAAATCGCTGATACACGATAACTCGACCAGATATAATCGGAAAATTGGGAGTATTTTTTGCCGATTGATTTTGAAAAAAGGAGTCAGTTTTCATCCTTTTAGATTCTAGGGTCTTAAAAGTCGCGAGGATCGAAAAAATCCAGAGGGCAGTTCGATAGATAGGGAATTTCTAGGATACATGTTTCTCTGTTTCGAAAACGTCTTCAATTTTAGATGATGTATGTGCAATTTCAGTCAAGTTCAGGTTAAATACACAACCGTTAATGCCGGGTTGTCTGATCACGAGGCCATATTTTGTTCCCTACTACCAGTGTTAATGCTGTTGCATCTGGTGTAAGATGAGGTAGATATTATACTAACAAGAATTTTAGGAAAGATGCATTGTTGTGTGACCAAATAGAGTAAAATGGTGTTTCGGCCACCAACAAACAGCTCTTAGAACGATTTCACTCTTAGCTTTTCCTGTTGTCAATATAAAAAAAAAGAAACGAAAATCTTGGTACACAAAGGGTTTACGTGTCTCTAGGAGGAATATGCGCATTCTTCACTATACAGGGTGTCCGGAAATAGCATCGCCAAATTACAGAGGGTGATTCTACATAAGAAAATATGAACATTTTTTCATATGAACATGGGTCCGAAAATGCATAGTTTCCAAGCTACAGGGTGTCAAACTTCTTATAAAAAAACAGTTTCTTGTTAATATCTTAAGTATTATTTTACTGATTTTGTTGAAATTTGGCAGGGTTATCTGTAGTAATAAGGGGCTTATTTAGCCTTAATTAGATTAAAAATATAAAGTCCAGTGGCGTCCCGGAGGGCATCATACCGAATATTATTGACTTCCGATTACGATTTTATATTTTTGACTGAAACGTGGCTTAACGATGGGATTCATAGCTCGGAAGCATTTACATCGGAACATCGTGTATACAGAACAGATAGAAATTACCAAGCACTGAACTGTCAAAGAGGTGGTGGAACACTTATTGCTGTTAATTCGAGAATAAGCTCAATTGGTCTTCCTGGTTGTGACAATCCAGCTTTTGAAGATACCTGGGCACTAATAAAGACAGAAAATGGTCCTTTATTGCTTGGTTGCGTATATTTTCCACCCAATACCGGGAGTGCAGCTTACGACGAGTTCATTCAAACCTTGGAGGACCTAAAACGGAAGCACAAGAAAGCTAGGACTTTGATCGCGGGTGATTTTAACTTGCCTCAGACAAACTGGGACTTTGACCAAGGACATCTTGTTCCCAATGATTTATCCACTACTGCTGCAAACGTTTTGATTTCTGGGATGCTCTTTAATGAGCTACAACAACTTAATCACATTCCAAATGAATTTAATACATTTCTGGACCTTGTTTTTGGGGACGATTTTTCGAACTGGACTGTGAAATCAGCTTGCCAGCCCTTAAGTAATATAGTGCAACACCACGTTCCAATTGAGATGTTTTTCTGTCCCTCAATTCTTGAAGTCCTGGAGATCGAGGAGAGCTTGGAGTATGATTTTTTTAAGGCCGACTATCAAAGCCTCAATGCTTGCTTCTCAGAAGTGGACTGGACCCAGCTCAACGAGTGCAAAGACGCAAACAACGCCGTGGAGATTTTTTATCAAATTCTCTATGGGGCAATTAATCAGTTTGTTCCAAGGAAAACTAAAAACAGTAAAAAATACCCAAGATGGTACACCAAAGAAACAAAAAGGATTATAAACAAAAAAAACAGAGCCTACAAGAAATATAAAAAGTCCAGTAAAAGAGAAGATTATCTACAATATTCGATACTTAGGCGGGAATCAAAATGCCTAATTGACCTAAGCTACTTAATGTATGTTACCAATACTGAACACATGATGCCGGCCAATATAAAATACTTTTGGTCTTATGTTAACTCGTTAAGGAAAGAGGTCGGTTTTCCAAAGAGGATGTTCCTGGACGACGTTGAAAGGAGTAATCCTAAAGACATTGCAGAGGCTTTTGCTGATTATTTCCAGCACTGCTACAAGGATTATTCAAACCTTGCACAACCAGCTGTTGCAGAAACAGAACAAGTGGAACTTACACATCGAAGATTCACTTATGAAGAAGTTCTTGGGAAGCTTAGCACTCTGAAGGAATCCAAGAGCACTGGTTTTGACGGAATTCCCTCTATATTACTAAAAAACTGTCGCAGTTCTCTGGCAGGACCACTGTGTGCGCTTTTTCAAAGATCTTTTGACAGTGGCGTTTTTCCGACCTTATGGAAGAAATCTTGGCTTGTGCCTCTTTATAAGTCAGGACAACGTGAGAACGTAAAGAACTATCGAGGAGTGTCTCTGTTACCAGTAATGTCCAAAGTATTTGAATCTATCGTAACTGATGAGATATTCTCATCATTTAAACAATGCATAGCTCAGGAGCAGCATGGGTTTTTTAAGGGCAGATCAACGGCTACCAACCTAGGAGTTTTCCACGACTACCTAGTTAATGCAGTTGAGGATGGATTTCAAGTTGACGTCGTTTACACCGACCTAACGAAGGCCTTCGACCGAGTGTGGCAGCAATTGCTTGTGCAGAGACTACGTGCAGCAGGAGTTTCCGGAGCATACATTAAATGGATAGAATCTTATCTCACAGACCGTAAACAACGTGTAAAGATTGGTAACGTGCTGTCTCGTGAAATAGAAGTGACTTCGGGCGTGCCGCAGGGGTCCCATTTGGGTCCTGTATTATTTTTAACATTTTTTAACAGCGTTGTGTCTCAATTTGATAACTGTAAATGTCTCATGTATGCAGATGACCTTAAACTGTTCTTCAAAGTTAAAACTAAAGAAGACTGTTTAGCCCTCCAGTCAGACTTGAATTCTTTAGTCAACTGGTGTAATGCAAATTGTTTTGAATTAAATGTTAGTAAGTGTAAAGTCATGCGTTTTTTTAAATGTAAACAACCCGTTATGTGTGACTATTCCATTGCAAATTGTGTTTTAGAACATGTACATAGTTTTAACGATTTAGGAGTAATTTTTAGTAGCGATTTAAGTTTTAAAAAACACATTGACGCGGTAATTTTAAAATCATCTAGAATGCTTGGTTTTCTACGTCGTACCTGCTCCAACATCTGTGATATTAGAGCTATTAAGTCATTGTACAACTGCCTTGTTAGAAGTGTTTTAGAGTATTGTAGTGTAATATGGTGTCCTTTGTATAATTGTTATATCGATCAGCTAGAACGAGTGCAAAATAAGTTTGTAAAATTTTTATTATATAAATTACGATTTCCATATAGAGATATTGGCTATCAAATACGCATTCAATTGGCAGGGCTGGAAAGTCTTAAAGTAAGAAGGGAAGGAGCCTTGGCTATTTTTTTGTATAAATTAATTCATGGGCAAACAGAGTGTGATTACCTGTTAGATAAAGTGTTCATTAGAGTGCCTCAAAGGAGAACACGGTTGCAATGCTTATTTCATAATGGGCAACATCGAACCAACTACGGTAAACAAGGTTTTTGTAACAATCTAACAAAGAATTATAACGAAATATTTACCAACATTGACATTTTTAGATATAGCCTAAATACGTTTAAGAATTATGTTCAAAGTTTTAACATAGGTCGATTTTAGAAAACTTAAGAACGATTGTTAATTGTAAGTACTATTTGGAGTATTTGACTCTGTAATTTAAACTTTCTTGTACTAAATAAATAAATAAATAAATAAATAAAAAAGTGTGCGCCGCTGACTTTTTCAAACATTTTATATTTTTTTCGTATTAAGCAACAAAAAATACAATATTTTTGATTCTTGAGTTGTTTTCGTATCTTGCGTCATTTTCGATAAAAAAAGTAAAAACCGGTTTATTACATTTCCAAACTTTTTTGATAAAATCGGTATTTTTATTTATATCTTAAATATGCTTTTACTAATTTTGTTGAAATTTAATAGGGTTATCTGTAGTAATAGGCGGCTCATTTAGCCATTACTAGATTAAAAATATAATTTCCAGTGGCGTCCCGGGGGGCCTCATACCGAATATTATTGACAGCGAAGTGTGCGCCACTGAGTCTTCTAAACATTTTATATTTTTTTCGTATTAAGCAGCTAAAAATACAACATTTTTGTTTCTTGAATTGTTTTTGTATCTAGCTTCGTTTTCCAGAAAAAAAATAAAAACCAATTTATTACATTTCTTTAGGGCACCAAATTCTACATCAAACGCTGTAATAAACTGATTTTATTTTTTTTCTCGAAAACGAAACAAGATACGAAAAGAGATTAAGAAACAAAAATGTTGCATTTTTAGTTGCTTAATACGAAAAAAATATAAAATGTTTAAAAGAGTCAGTGGCGCACATTTCTTTGTCAATAATATTCGGTATGATGCCCCCGGGACGCCACTGGACATTATATTTTGAATCTAATAAAGGCTAAATGAGCCGCCTATTGCTACAGATAACCCTATTAAATTTCAACAAAATCGGTAAAAGCATATTTAAGATATAAATAAAACTATCGATTTTATCAAAAAAGTTTGGAAATGTAATAAACCGGTTTTTACTTTTTTTATCGAAAACGACGCAAGATACGAAAACAACTCAAGAATCAAAAATATTGTATTTTTAGTTGCTTAATACGAAAAAAATATAAAGTGTTTGAAAAAGTCAGCGGCGCACACTTTTTTTGTCAATAATATTCGGTATGATGCCCTCCGGGACGCCACTGGACTTTATATTTTTAATCTAATTAAGGCTAAATGAGCCCCTTATTACTACAGATGACCCTGCCAAATTTCAACAAAATCAGTGAAATCATATTTAAGATATTAACAAAAAACTGATTTTTTATAAAAAGTTTGACACTCTGTATCTTGGAAACTATGCATTTTCGGACCCATGTTCATATGAAAAAATATTCATGTTTTCTTATGTAGAATCACCCTCTGTAATTTGGCGATGTTATTTCCGGACACCCTGTATAAGAAAATATCCAATCAACGGCTCATATTTCTTAAGAGCATCAAACTCTAGGCCAATAGCACTGTTGCATAGTTTAACTAAGGTAGTGGAAAGGCTGGTCAAGGCGAGGATGATTTCAACTAACTAGAAACTACAAACATGAGTGGGGAGGCTATTCCCCCTTGTGGGCATCCCCTGGTAGTGCAGCTGGAAATAGTTTCCCGTCTTATTTCTGTATCTGCTATTCTGGTAGACTGCAGTTGCGACATCGACTTGGTTGTTGTGCTGTTTACTCCTTTAGTGTTCTTTTGACAGCTTCATGTGCTGTGTTGTCAAAAGCCCCTTCTATGTCTAAAAAGGCACACACTGCAGCTTCTCTATTCCTAAATTTCATCTGTCAGTTGCACCAATGCCGTCTTTGTTATGTTAATGATCCGCCCCAACTTTCAATAGTGGAAAACTTCACGATCTTCGCAGATGACACCATCATTCTCTGGCACGATTCGAATATTAACAGAATGAATGAAAATGTATAATCGGATCTGTTAAAAATAAATAACTGGTGTGACACATATTTATTACCTTTTAATCTTGGGAAAGCCAATATTTCAAATTTCAAGTGTCTCATGGGCAACATTTATCTAGATAATTAACCTACTGTTGCGCCTAGTTTTAAGAAATTCCCGGGCTTAACATCTGGCAGCTTGCTTAAATTTGAGAACCACATCTTGAATATGTGCAGCAGGATCACAGCTGGTTGTTATGCCTTGTAGGAACTTAAGACTTCTCCATTGCCAGGGCTGCAGACTTTGCTCTAATTGACTCCCACCTTTGATATAGCTTTTGTTTTTGGGGCTCTTGTTCTGATTATCTCTTCAATTCAATGTTTGTGTGTACAGTTTCAAAGAATTTTATAAAGATTTCAAATTAAATGTAGTTATCTTGTTTGTCTTTATCTGCCCTATTTGCACTTTTGCATTGCATTTTCTTTTCTCATTATCTCATATTTTTCTTGTTGTCTTGTGAACTAATTTTGTACTCTCTAGTTTTAACTTAATTTTAATTGACTTTTATCAACTTTATCTTCTTTGTGACCCTAAATTTAATTTTTCTAATGGCTATGCAAATACTTATATATTGTTATTATGACATTAGAGCTATCTGTTCCCTTTGACCTGCAAAACCACATTTCTTAAAGGAACAATACAAAATTTTGCAACGAAACCTTAGGAATTTTTGATTTTAATTGTAATTGAAGAAAACAAAGCTATAGAAAGAAATTAAACAAATGAAAAAAAGTAAAATCTAACCTGTTGATGTCCCAATACTATCAATCATCTCAATCATTTCCTTTTTTATAGCACTAACAGTAGAAGCATCGGATTCGGAAGCACCAGCAGCAGTTCTTTCTACATCTTCAAGTGTTGGGCACTTATTATGAACCTCTTTTAGTTTATTTATAACCTAAAAGTCAATATCGATTTAATAAAATGTACATTTAAAATGTGTTTGTATTAAATTGGGATATTCTAAAATAATTTCATATAACCATATTTATTCTTAGAAATCTAAGGGTAACCTTCAACGAAAGCTGACAATTTTCAGATATATACTTTCAATTAGGAATTTATATCGAAATTTTACGACACTTCATTTAATAGGTAGCAATTTGAATAAGAGTCTCGGTGATTGAACATAAATAACTTCACTAAAATTTCTTACTTACCTCTTCTATATCACGTTCGATGACAGTAATTTCTTTGGCTATATGAGATTGCTTCTCTTTTTTCTGCTTAAGTAAATGCTTTAAGAACTCCAGTAATAATCGGTTCTGAGCGGCACAAGACTCTGCTTCCAGAAGCTGTTTTCTTTGAGTCAGAACCTCCAACATGACATTAACATCTGGGAGTGTTAAATTCTGCGACTCAGAAGCCACAAAGTCACGTAAACCATCAGCTCCAGTACTGAATTCTCCCGAACTGTCTCTGGTCATGCCTAAAGCCTCATAGCCGTTGGTTCTAATTTTATGTTTTTTTATAAGTTCATTCAAAAGGAAATTGGGAAACACATCATCGCACGTAATAGTTGCATTGCACTTAGGACATCTTTTCACCGTTTCTAGGGATTTCGTAATGCACTCAAAACAATATGTATGACCACATTTAGTAATATGCGCCTCTTCGATTAAATTAAAGCAAATAGGACAAGAAAAGTCCGCGTTTTTGTCCTCGTAGGCGCCCGTCTGTGGACGGGGACGTTTAGGAGTTCGAATTGAGCCACGATGAGGCGGAATATTGCCTACACTGTGAGATGATGCGGAGCTGCTTCGACCGTCGCGACTTGAGGCCATTGTTGAAAGTTAGAAGGAGAGAACCGACCTGAAACAATTACACCATATGTCACATACGAGAATACACCACAATCTTTAAGTCAGTAAAATACTACCCGATAAATTAAAATCTTAACCCTTTTACCCTATATTTTGAGCAAACTCTAATCTTATATAATTTACATTTCCTACTTGAATTCAAATTCCAGAGAGCCGAACTGATCCTACCTACCGCGTGATGTATCGTCAGACTGAAGTTTTTTGTAATAATTTAAGGTAGGTACTTTTAAAATTTTTATATTCTATAAAAATATTTTATTTGGTTTTTTTGTGTCAGGGCTCAAATTTTCCACTTAATACAAAATCAAAATAAAATATTTTTATACAATATAAAAATTTCAATAGTACCTACCTTAAGTTATATAAAACTACGCCAAAGCAAAATATATAATTTAAAAAAAAATAATTAAAATAAAAAATAATAAAAAAAAATAAAAACACATACTCATATTAATAACGCCAATACCATCTGAAAAACGATAAAAAAATAAAGCTCGTATTTAAAAAAAGAAAGTTGATGATGATCCCTTGAAGACGAAACGTCGGATATCAAACTGGATACCATCATTGGATAGAGCGGAAAAAGTGGCAATGCAAATGTGCAATTCAATTTGAAATCCGTTTTTAAATAAGCCCAGGAAAAAAATAAAACGATTTTTCAAAATTTCGTATTTTTTCCAGATATCCCCGAAAATACTCGGAATTTTAACACTTTCTAAACGGTATGTTGTTAGGCACCTAAATGCGCAATTTTGCCTTAATTTGACCGACACTGTATCTCTTACGGTTTTCGAGTTCCCCATACATAGACACGAATTCGAACCACCCTGTACAGGGTTATCCAACGAGGACTAGACAAGGCCATTTTTTTACTTTCCCTGTACTTTTATAATAAAAAAACTGAAATAGCCATCTTATGTAATTTTCTCCCGCGAATTCCGATATGTTCAGCAAGAAACAATTGAACATCAAATAAAAGTGCTAGGGGTTACTTTGATATTTTTTTAAATGGAACACCCTGTATATTACTACATTTTTGGACTATCTAGAAATTTTGTGTATAATATCCTATACCTATCTTTAGCTGTTTACCAGATATTGACAGTTGAAAGTCGGGTATTTTGACACTTTGACAGGCTCTAAAATCTAAACCGCACAAGATCAAAGAAAACGGTTTGCACATTCCTATCTTAAGTTTTTATAAACTATCGAATGACAGTATCTTCGAATTTACGTTGCGGATAAAATTAACCGCAACTTTTAAACCTCCGGCTAAATTCAAAGTTACTATCATTCGATAGCTTATGAAAACCCAAGATAGGAATGTGCAAGCCGTTTTCTTTGATCTCGTGCGGTTTAGATTTTAGAGCCTGTCAAAGTGTCAAAATACCCGACTTTCAACTGTCAACATTTGGTAAACAGCTGAAGATCGGGATATTATCCATTTAAAAATATATCAATGTGACCCCTAGCACTTTTATTTGATGTTCAATTGTTTTTTGCTGAACATATCCGAATTCGCGGGAGAAAATTACATAAGATGGCTATTTCAGTTTTTTTTATAAAAGTACAGGGAAAGTCAAAAAATCGCCTTGTCTAGTCCTCGTTGAATAACCCTGTACATTGTGGATTTGAATTTTTTACTTAAAAGTGTAGTTATGTTTGCGAAGGGGGTATTGGTCAATATTTTTAAGTAATGTTTACTTAAGACGTCCAGCCTAATGAATAAAAAAAGTCATCTTTTATCTTGAAAGAGTCATATTTCCGACAAAACTGAAATTATCAAAAAACCCCTGAAATTGTTGATGTGTAAACATCTTACGCGGCGGTATGAGGGTAAATATCGGCAAATGGGACGGAAATGTGTAAACCGATTCTAGCCGCTAGGGCGGTATTCAATTTTGCCATTTAAAATAGTTTTAAACGGATTTTAGACGATAAAAAAGAATATTTTAAATTAAACGAACCGTCAACAGTAAATTTATTATATTATATTCGCAGCGTATTTGGATCCATAGCACAGCTTATTTTTAATGGACGGTTGAATTTAAAATGAATTTTCGCTTCAAAATCCACGACAAATTCGTCCGGAGCAACAGCTATGGTCCTAAAAAAGTCCGAATTTTCGGATTTCTATACAATTTTGCCATTTAAAATCGTTTTTAAACGGATTTTAGAATAAAAAAGCATATTAATATTTTAAATTAAACGAACTGTCAAAAGTATTATTCAGATGCCCAGACGTTTAAAACAACATTGAGTCATAGCCCTCTTCTAAAATTTGCAAAATTTGGTTATTGACTTTCCCAAATCAAAGGATGTCGGCCCAAGATGACTAGGTAATGTCCATATGTTGATGTTATTTCTGGTGGCATTAGATTTTGTGTCGAATTTGTGCAGTTAATTAATCCACTTTGTAAAATGCGAATGTGTTTGTTTGTTTGTTTCTTGCTCTTTGACTTATGCGTCAATTTGACGCATCATCATGAAACTTTGTACAGATATTTTCAAGAGTATAGCAAAGAACATAGGACACTTTTAGCTTTTAACCGCGGCTTCGCTCAGATTGGTTTTTACGGTTAGTTTTAATCCTATATTTTATTTTCTTGAGGTTATATTTGTAAAAAGTTTTTTTCTTGATTTTGGGCATGCCTTGGGTTAGTTTTTGTTTGCTGCGCCCCTGTAGCGAGCGAAGCGAGCGGAGGGCTATGCGTGAAGTGTAATATTAGGCAGTCTAATGTAAACTTTGTAAACGATACAAATGTAACGCACGTCAGGCGGTATCTGTGACGGGAATGTGTTTTGTAGGCTGTCTGTATCCGTTAGTGTAAAACGTGTTCTTTCTAACGCCAGACAACCAATTCCAAGTAAGTGGTTGCCTATATTCTGGCGTCACGCGGCCTAATGTGACATTAGATTTTCATGTCGATGATTTCGATATAGGATATGTTTACACATCAGTGTCTCGAGTACTAGCAGACTCACTCAATTTTTTTATTTTATTTACATTTTGACTAAGAATCATTTAAATACAACAAATAAAAAGAAAACAAATGTTTGTAAATTTTCAGGACAAATGATTTATAAAATTTGTCGGTATTTGTTTATTACCCTGCATATACAAAACAAAAATTTTTGGTATGAGTTTTAAGTGAACAGCAGTTTCCTACATTTTTTTGCTAATAAGCAAATATTTAACTTCTTATTTTAAAATTTAGATAGGATTTATTATGTGAATGAAATTGAGGGCTATTACTTGGAACTTTGATTAGTCACTTTAAACACCCCTTAAATTAATCAGTGTTTTTAGTGTGTCAATGTCAGTATGACATTAATAGTTGTGCGATATTCAAAACACTGATTAACTTAGGAGTGATTAATCAGAGTTCGGATAGAACTAGTGATCCTTAGCCATCTTTCGAATTTTTTTCATCTATGTAGAAAGGTTTCAATATATTAGTTATATATCTGCATACATTGGTTTTCTTTTCTTTTAAAAGCCTCGAGCTTAATAACATTTAACTCAAACTAACTCAATAATATACTTTTTGCTGAACACTCATGAAGCATACCAACCAAAAGTTTTAGTCATACCCGAGATTTAGTGATGTCTCTAAATATTTCAATCTTGACAAAAAGGATGCATGCAGAAAAGCAACTTTTGATCACAACACATTAATTTAAGGTGTTACATAGAGATCTCAAAAAATATAAAAATTAGTCTAATGTTGCATTTCTAGCATCAAAGTCCTTAACAACCATACTGCATATGGAAAACGAAATAAAGCATTTTGGTTTGTATTTTAAAGCCTTTTCATTCTGCTATATTTACATTATTAATTATTTCGATTTTTGCGTGCTACTATCTGAAATCCAAGACTGAGGGGTTAAGATTTATATTTAAGTTCAACAAATGAAATATTAGTATGTATAATAAACTCATCAAACTAAATAGATAAAGTACTAATTTTCAGGTCGGTTCAAGGGGGAATACGAAGGTGAACATGAAAATTATAAAAAATAAAAAGACACCTAGTAAGAATTGACATACCTTTATATGGCAGGTTATTTATTCTCATTATAAGAAAAAAAAATAATCAAATTGATTTTTATAAATCATATCCTCTATTCTACACGAGATATATTACCTAAGCAATTTTGCACACAAATTACAACAATTTTTATAATGATAAAGAAATATTTTCAATTAAAATTAGTTGAAAAAGCTGAAAATTTTTATTCTTAAAAACGCATCGGTTTGTGGCAAATTTCTCCACTTCTTCAGAGACATTCTTTGTCTAAGCCAAAACAAAACTATTTACCACTGCTTCTTATCAGTCAAACACAAATTTTCTCACTATTTAGACAATTGTCAAGTATATATTAAAGATGAATAACTATGGATTCCACACTGCCTTCTCATATTTGATTTACTATACACTAACTATGAAAACTGCCCTTTCAAATAATTACAATATATTTTTAATTGCTTGGTGATAAAAAAAACCAAGAAAAACACAGATTTTAATTTCATCAGGGTTGAATGTTACAATTGTATTAATTGCATTGAATGCAGTTACTTTAAGGAACTCTTAAGCTTTCTACTAATAAGAAACATTTTCAAATACCATGAGCGGCATTGGTTTTAGAAAAGTTCAATTTGAGCTTCATCAGCTGTCACGTGTAAGGAGGTTGGGAATGATATCACTCCTGTCCCAAGCCAGTCAGGGATATGTATCAAATGTAAGACCAATAAGAATTTTACTTTTACTATCCAAAATTCCAGAAACACACACCTTAAGCTGATGGGGACTTTCAATGGCACCAAAATTCTTCCCCCAACAATCAAACTTTTAACAAAATCTCAGTTGTTCACTGGCCTTACTACACATATCACATTCCTGTATGATATACAGGGTGTCTTAAATTCCGTGTGCCACTATTGTTATCTCTGAAACGGCAAGTGCTACGAGGTCGGTTAAATTAGAGAAAAGTTGCCGTTTTTGATACTCATTCAGGATCCGTTTAGAGTGTTGTCAAATTCCTGTTAGTTCCTAAGATACAGGGTGATTTATGAATAATGCCCAAAAATATTTCGTCAGTTATTACAAAAACTGTTCATTTTCGAGACACAGTTTAAACTCAAAAGTTGTATATTTTTTTCCGCTCTACAACAAGGTGCCTTCAAATTTCACCTCCGGCGTTTCGTGTTCGGGCTACCACCATCAACTTAATTTTCTTAAATACGGACCTGCATTTTTTATTTCAGATTTTAAGAGCTTTTGATGTCCCAAAACCAATGAAGCATCTCACTTATTCGAAAAATTCACATTATTGGCACTTTCCATAAGAACATAATGTGTAAGTAAAATAAAGCGGTGGCGCGAGGCAAACTGCTTAAGTTTTAATGTTGGTAAGACAAATGTGTTGTCATTTAGGTGTAATGTGGAGAATCTCGAGTTTGGAGGTAACGCCTTGGAAAGTGTTACAGTAGTAAAGTTTCTGGGTGTACAGATTGATTCGAAGTTAAAATTTTCGGATCACATTGTCGCGCTCAATAAAAAATTGGCATCAGCATGTTATGCAATCCGACTAGTAAGTCATAATTTAGGACATTCTATGGCAAGATCTGTGTATTTCGCCCTCATCAAATCAAATTTAAGATATGGAGTAGCATTCTGGGGTTTTGCTTCCCAGCAACTTATGAGTTCTGTATTGGTTCTTCAAAAGCGAGCTCTGAGATGTTTATGTAAGTTAAAGCCAAGGGACCATTGTAGACCATATTTTATTCAAGAAAAGGTATTAACTTTGACTTGCCTTTTCATAATGGAAACAGTGCCTTTAATCCATAAAAAATATGGTAGTTTAGCCAGTCAAAACGATAATAGAACTCGCAATTCTGACAAGTTGCGATTGCCTAGACCAACAAGTACTCTCACAAATAACTCATTAATTTACGGGAGCATTAAGATTTACAATCACTTGCCTAAGGAATGCAGAAGTATTGAAGGTAGCAGGCAGTTCTCGCATGCTGTAAAGGTGTTCTTACAGGGCAAAGCATATTATAACTTGGTTGACTATTTTGACGATGCTTTTAATTAATGTTAAAATTTTTGTGTTTTACGTTTAGTTTTAAATTTTGAATGGTTTCCTCTGTTATTGAAATGAGGCTGTTCTTTGTGTGTTGACATCCATTTTTGTATACGTTGTGTTCTTGGTGTACCTGGACTTACGAGTTTTTGCTCAAGTTTTTTATTTGTCATTTTATTTATTTGTTTGTTTGTAAAATATCCTTGAATTCCATTTTGTATTCTTTGATAATAGCTATAAGTTGACAATAATGCAAATATATAGTGAAGTAAGGAAACCAATAATTAATTAGTGAACACGTCATGTTGTTTGAAAGTTTGGTTTTCTTCATAGTACGGCTTTGTTAATAAGATTTTTTTTTCTTTAAACAATAAAGCATCTATTCATTTCTTCTTTAAACAATAAAGCATATATATTCATTCATTATTCATTCATTCATTTATGAGTCTATGTGTAAATGTCATTTAGTGTCTTTAACCAATAATTTTAACTGTGAGTTTGTTTACTTAAAACTATTTTGTTGTATGGATTGTATTATTTTTCAAATTATAAATTTTATGTGGTAGGTTTTAAGGGCAATCTTAATTTTAAATCATTTCCTTAATTTTATAATCTTTCATTTACGCTTTGTTAACAACAATTCCACTTGTTAAAACAATAAAGCATACTTTGACTTTGACTTTATTCATGTCATGTACGGCTTTGTCAATGAGAAATGATTTATTCTGATAATAAAGCTCTATTGCTCTATATCAATGACCACTTGAATATCATATTCTTGCATTCTAGGCTCTTCATAGGATGTTATGCTATAAGGGTTGTTAGTTTGAATTACCTGTAATGCTTTGACTTCTAATTGTATTTTGTTATATTTATTTTATATATTAACTTTTACCATTTTAATCTTTTTTTGTATGTGAGAATTTAAAAATTACAGTTACATATTATATGAATTAGTGCTAAGTTTTCTTTTTAAACAGCTTTGTCAATGAGAGAAAATCTTGTAACAATAAAGAATATTTGATTTGATTTGATAAGAGAGAGACAAAAAGAGAATTTTGGTAGGAATTAAATAAAAATTGAATACGTCATTGGTTTTGGGACATCAGAAGCTCTTACAATTTAAAATAAAAAATCCAGGTCCGTAGTTTAGAAATCTAAGTTGATGGTGGTGGGCCAAACACAAAACTCCGGAGGTAAAATTTGAAGACACCATATTGTAGATAGGAAAAAACTATAAAACTTTTGAATTTAAACTGTGTCTTGAAAATGAATGGTTTTTGTAATAATCGACGAAATAGTTTTAGGCATTTTTCATAAATCACCCTGTATCTTAGAAACTAACAGGAATTTGACAACACTGTAAACAGATCCTGAATGGGTTTCAAAAACGGCAACTTTTCTCTAATTTAACCGACCTCGTAGCACTTACCGTTTCGGAGATAGCAATAGTGGCACACGGTATTTAAGACACCCTGTATATAGAACCCGAATTTAATCTAACAAAGCCATAGTTATTGGCATTCCACATAAGCCAGTCCTTTCTCTGCTATAATTCCCGATACAAATTACACTACAACATCTCTATCAAGACTTATAATATTTTCTTTCCTCAATTTAAAGTCTGCAGTTTTGCCATTTGGAAACAAAAAGCCAAAAATTAATTATAAAAAAAACTGAACAAATTACCATTATGCTACTACACACTTATAGGTGGTCAAAAAAGCATGGAATCTTGGTTTGATCTTGGACCCATTGTTTCATTACCAATACCAAATATCCCCTGTCTTTGGAAAACTTAAAACATAACACCCCCAGATCTTTTCTCATTTGTGAAAGTGGGGCTGCCACTTTTGTAACTGTGCATACACAATAATGGCATGCAATATTTAAACGTTAAGGGCATGAAGATGCAAATGAGAAAAGTATGCTAAAAAATTAAAATGTCCTTACAAATATTGTCATCCAAACTTCCAAGCAAGTGGGAAACATATTACATCTATCATGCAAATGGAAATAGACATTTCTCTTACATATTGTCTGGGCCAACCAGAAAAATGCATAAAAGTGAGTTTTCAACAAAACGAAAATAAAAAATACTTAATAGTGAGTTACAAAAAGAAATATAAGCCAATATGTACTTGAGTACTATATGTCACAAGACCCTGCGAGATTATTTACTTTGTATGCATCTCTTGTGAATATATAGCACCTACCTATTTAATTAGAAATAATTTATTTTCTATAAAAAAACAAGTTACTTACTATCAATTGAACACCCTGTAGATATTTGTAAACCACAATAAATAATAAAACTGAAATCTGATATGTAGTATCAAACTAAAATACCTACTTATTAATAATTAATAAATTAATATTTATTAAAAAATATTGCGATGTCTATGTTCTATATTTGCTTGATAAAGCCGCTTTGAGATTTTTTATGTTGCTTTAACTAACTTTAGAAATACTACATACTGTATATTACGTTTTTCATACGTTATTTTCGCAAAGTTGGAAATTGAAAACTGTTCACAACTGAAACAACAAACTGAAACTGTTTTAAACTTTTAGATTTTTGAAATTCTTTTTTTTTATTTTAAATAGTACATAAATCTAAATGCAACTCCATCAACTTACAACCCAAAATTTTACTGAAATGCTACAGAACATGTCATTCTGACCTACAAAATGTTTTTATATCAAAAGGATCTACTTACAATTTAATTTGTTCTAAAAGTTTCCCTTGCACTTTTTGATTGAATTTTTCGGCAACTGGTGAAAGTTGAATATCCTTATCTTTGGCACCACTATATACACCTAAAACTAGACCTTTCTAAAAAGAAAATTTGATTAATCATACGTTGTTGTAAATCTTTTATCACATAACTCACCCTGTTATCACTAGAAGAAAATCTTACAGAACACCTAGTTGCGGAATATAACCTTAGAAAATAGTGGCCCCTTAAATATTGAGCCATGCTTTTTGACACTATTCAATTAATAACAAAACTAATCTTATTGCAATTATTAAAGCGTTATGTTATTTAACAGCTTTTGGGAAAAATTGGAAAATAGGAATGGAAAAATTAAGGTCACCGTCCCAAGTTGCAACTGTCAAGTGTCAAAATCTGACTTGACTAAAGCCGCATTTACATTCAATTTGAAGTCAAATTCAAGCTGAAATTTGCCTGCTTGTCATATGGTGACAGCACGTAGCATTTACATTGGACAAAATTCGAAGTTGACTTTGAAGTGCACTTTGAATTTTGTCAAGCTGCTTGCCAAACGCAAGCAGAAAATAAATTTATAGGTTAGATTATTTTTGTTTATCTTAATATTCTTAATGTTGCTTTGTTTAGGATAGGTCTAATTTATCTATGGATTAGGTAAATTTCAATTTTGTGTTGGAATAAATTAACATTTGTATCAAACAATTCGGACACATGTAAAATGGACTTTGAAGGGCCCCACTTTGATGAAAATGATTTTTTGAAGGCAATGTAATTAAAAAAAAAACGATTTCAACGAGGAACTGTTCTTAAAAATGATTTGTAATTATCTGGCAATTTACAACAAGCAAAAGAAAACATTCCATACGTATAATTACGTAACCTAAAAATGTGTTCAATGTAAATGCCATATTTGCGAATTGCACTTTGACTTGGACTTCAAATTGAATGTAAATGCAGCTTAACTTGACTTTTGAATTGACAATATGACAATCTTGACATAAAAACTTAGGCGCTTTCTTCTATTCATCGATGAAATCCATCATCGTAGAAGTGATAAGTTGACGGTCGGCAGCTGGTATAGCGACGTAAGCAAACGATGAATTAATCTTTGAATGAATAAAATAAAAGGACTCAAAAGTTTTGTTTCGATTGTATTAACGGACCGAAGTTTCACTTTTTGAAGAACAAAGACAGTCAGATCATAAGGAAAAGCAAATAAAGTAATCCAAAATGTTAAAAAGATGACGATTAACTGAAACAAGAGAAGTAGTGGTTGAGTATACACGGTGTCCCATATAAGAATGCACAGTACAGGGATCTCGCAAACCAGAAGAGGTACAAAGATGATTAAATTAGAGAAAAGGTGTGCCTTGCTGAACCCTACAACGTCATGCTTCGAAATGTAAAAAAATCCGATTACTTCCGAAGATATTTGAGAAAACCCGAATTTTCTCGATTTCGTTTTTATTTTTTTCTGACTTTATTTGAAAAGGTATGACAATACAAATTTCACTTTCCCATTGCCACTTTTCCTGCTCTTCAAATTGGTGTTATTACATTTTCAATCTGACGTTTCGTTTCTTAGCAACCATCATCAACTTTGTTTTTTTAAATAGCCGAAAAAATTTATTTTATGCCTAAAAAACTTTAATTTCAATCCTAAATTCAACAACATATCGCTATTTACATTTATCCCACGTTTCGGATAAAAAAAACCATCATCAATGGTATGGCAAAATGACATAAGAATGTGAATTTTATTTTAATCAATTTTCTTTATTAAAGCCTTAAAAAATTAATAACTGCAATCTACGAATTCTTGAAATTTAAAATATAATTAATTTTTTTCAGATTTTAATGAAGAGGATAGATCACAATAAAATTCACGTTCCTATGCCAATTTTTGTCCTCTACCTAATGACGTAATTAGATTTTTGATACCACGTTTCGTTCCTTCGTAATCATCATTAAATAACATTGATGATGGTTTTTTTCAGCCGAAACGTCGGATAAATGTAAGGAGCGATATGTCGTTGGATTTAGGATTAAAATTAGTGTTTTTTACGAATAAAACAATTTTTTTCGACTATTTGAAAAAACAAAGTTGATGATGGTTGCAAAGAAACGAAACGTCAGATTGAAAATCTAATAACATCAACTTAAAGAGCAGGAAAAGTAGCAATGGGAATGTCAAATTTGTATTGTTATGTCTTTTGAAATAAAGTCAGAAATAAATAAAAACGAAATCGGGAAAATTCGGGTTTTCCCAAATACCTTCGGAAGTAATCGGATTTTTTTAGATTCCAAAGCATGACGTTGTAGGATTCAGCAAGGCACGCCTTTTCTCTAATTTAATCATCTTTGTATCTCTTCTGGTTTCCGAGATCCCTGTAGTGTGCATTCTTATATGGGACACCGTGTATTGTCCCCAGAGTGGCACACCAAAAAGTCCACACCAAAAAGTCGACTGGTATGAAAAGTCGACCACTTATTATAAATATATATATATTTTGCAGCATCAACTGTTATTTCGTACAGGGTGGCTCGAATGCGAGTCTATGTATAGGGAGCTCGAAAACCGAGAGATACAGTATCGGCCAGATTAGGGCAAAATTGCACATTAGGTGCCTGACAATATGCCATTTAGTAAGTTTACAATTCCGACATTTGACAATTTTCGACATTACTTTGCGTATCGAAAAGACTTCTTTATGATACCAAAATAGAAAAAGCATATTTTAAATTAAACGAACTGTCAATTGTCAAAAGCATTATTCAGATGCCCAGACGTTTAAAACAATATTGAATCATGGCCCTCTTCTAAAATTTGCAAAATTTGGTTATTGACTTTCCCAAATCAAAGTAAGCAGGGGCAGGCAGGCCCACGATGACTATCTGGTAGTGAATAAGCTGTGTCCATAGGTTGATGTTATTCCTGGTGGCATTCGATTTTCGTGTCGAATTTGTGCAGTGAATTAATCCACTCCGACTGAAGCTACCAGTAAGTATTATTAAAGAAACCTAGCTAATATTATAATTGCGAATAACTAATATTATAAATGCGAACGTGTTTGTTTGTTTCTTATGCTTTCACGCATAAACTACTCAACCGATCATCATGAAATTTTGTACAGATATTTTCAAGAGTATGGTAAAGGATATAGTACACTTTTAGCTTTTATCCGCGGTTTCGCTCGCGTTCATTTTTTACGGTTAGTTTTAATCCTATTTCCACGCGTAAACTACTTATCATGAAATTTTGTATAGATATTTTCAAGAGTATAGTTTTGGTAGAGTAAAGGACATAGGACACTTTAACCCGCGGTTTCGCTCGCGTTCATTTTTACGGATAGTTTTAATCCTATTTTCCACGCGTAAACTACTTATCATGAAATTTTGTACAGATATTTTTAAGAATATAGTAAAGGACATAGGACACTTTTAATCCGCAGCTTCGCTCGCGTTGATTTTTACAGTTACTTTTAATCCTATTTTTTATTTCCTTTAAATTATATTTGTAAAAAGTTTTTTTTCTTGATTTTGGGCATGCCTTGGGATAGTTTTGGTTAGTTTTTGTTCGTTGCGCCCCTGTAGCAAGCGAAGGGAGCGGAGAGCTATGCGTGAAGTGTAATATTAGACATTCTAATGCAAACGTTACAAATGTAAACATCGCACGTCAGGCGGTATCTGTGACGGGAATGTGTTTTGCAGGCTGTCTCTAACCTTTAGTGTAAAACGTGTTCTTTCTAAAGCCAGAACATAGGCAACGAATTCCAGATAAGTGGTTGCCTATATTCATGCGTCACGCGGCGACGCGGCCTAAGGTGGCATTAGATTTTCATGTCGATGATGTCAATATAGGATATGTTTACACATCAATGTCTCGAGTAGTAGCAGACTCACTCATTTTTTTTTTAAGATTTCATCAAACCGTAAGGACATCGGTAAACTAGCATTTTAAAACGCAAACCCAGGACACTGGCGGTGGAATGCTCCTCGCAAGTTGTCTTTATCCGCTAATTTAAAAAACAGCAATGGTTACATTCAATATCAGGGTAAATGTAGAATAGATACCTCAAAAAGTAGTATCGTAGTAGAAATATCACTAGTGGCTAGGTCGCGCCGGTCTATAAGCGTTCCCGACCCGATTGTGTTATGTATTCGCGGAAACACATGCAAGCTGCTGTATATTTCGTAAAAAGTGCATCCAAAGTACGGGCACGTATTACAATAAGTAATATTTCACTCTTCGGATGACCCTCCGCTTGCTGCCGCTCGCTACGGTGTCTCAAGAAAAGGAAACTAACCAGGAGCTAACCCAAACGTAACCCAAGACATACCCAAATCCAGAAAAAAAACTGTTTGCTAACCAAAACTAACCCAAGACATACCCAAAATCAAGAAAAAAACTGTTTAGAAATTTAACCGTAAAAAAAAATTGAGCGAGTCTGCTAGTACTCGAGACTGATGTGTAAACATATCCTATAACGACATCGGTTGTAAAAAAATGGCAACAGCACGTTGTGTTCCCAAGCGGTCACCCGTCCAAGTACTAACCACGCCCGACGTTGCTTAACTTCAGTGAGCGGACGAGAACTACTTTACTTTACTTTTAACATTCATTTATTATATTTACAAAATTTTACAGATCACAGCTATAATGTAATACGAAACACATAATATTCGTTACCATCCCTCCACTGCCAAGCAGGGCAGGACGGCATACTTAACCTACCGAAGTAGGGGGCTGGTGTTGGCCCTATGTATATTAATTACAGCACCATGATAAAAGAGGGGAATTTTAGTTCTCTGTCTCCCTGGCCAATAACCATTATACAGAGATTTTTTGACTTCGGCCTTAGTGGCCCCCAAATCATACCGATTCATGCGCCTTCAGATGTAAACAAAATAAGCTAGTTCTGAGACTGCGCAGTTTCAATTAGCAGGTTATCGATCGATTCCACGTGCTCCATCAATGCACGGCCGTGAATAAGCGACAGGTCCGGATTTTAAGAATTTGTAATAGATATTTGTGTATTTAGAGCGCAAAGTCGTAACGGATTGCCGCTTACAATATTGGAAAAAAATTAAAGCTCCCCCCACGGATAATTTCTATATTATTGAACTCATATAAGTAGTCTGTAAAAGAATTTTTAAAAATATTTTAAAATAGCAGAAACAAGTATGGGGAACAATTACCCATTTAAAGATCTAAAAAAACTATTTAGAGAATCAAAGCTCAACAAAGTAAATTAAAATCCATCCTACCTATAAGAAGACTCTTTTAATACAAATTGATGAAACTGAATAAACTCACTGACCTATTTATGCATCGTGATGCATGCTAAAGGTTAGTAAATAAACCCCTTCTAAGGTGATATTATTCCCATATTTTGTATGTTATGCTGCAATTATCCTTAAAAGAAAATTATACTTACTTAAAATAAGAAATCCCTGGTATTGTACCCTTATTTTGGCAACACCAAACCAAACACCGTTGAGTATTTTCTTTGACCTTGACAGTTGACGCCATTGTCTTTTAAGGTCTTTAAATCCTAACGTCTACACCAACTTATACAATAATAACGAACTATTATAATAATAAACTAAACTAGATGTCCAAAAGTAAATTAGTTATTTTCAACGAAAACGATAACAACAACTCAAGCGTACGTACTTCAATAATTGAAGGAAACAAAACGCCGAAACTCGAAACCCAAAACGGCAAACACAGAAAAATGAATTATTTTCAAGTGCAAGCAACAAACAAGGTCAGAGAAATTTGATAATATTAATATTATTGATTACCGAACTGTAAAAGCTTTATCAGCTGATTTCGTTCTGTCGCTTCTCGGTGTTTGTGCGCATGAGTAAAACTATCCTATTTTCAGTTCTGTCCGACGCACAACTCGGTTTTTCTCCCATGATTGGTACGATTTTTCGACGCACACCGACGGCTTGTGCTTATCCATATAATGAAGGTCGGTGGCTATGGCCGTTACCAATACGTTTTAGCTTGTTGAATTGGTAAAACAAACAAATAAAAACAAACACATTCGCATTTATAATATTAGTTAGGATTCTTTAATAATACTTACTGGCAGCTTCGCAGTGGATTAATTCACTGCACAAATTCGACACGAAAATTTAATGCCACCGGGAATTACATCAATATATGGACACAGCTTATTTACCTAGAAATCTTGGGCCGACATCCTTTGATTTGGGAAAGTCAATAACCAACTTTTTCAAAATTTTAAAAGAGGGCTATGACTTATTAGGTTTGTTCTAGCAGCGATTTCAAACGGTTTCAAACCATCCGGAGTTTGCGCATAACGATCTAAGCGTCGCTTATATCGCTATGCGCAAACTCCGGATGGTTTGAAACCGTTTGAAATCGCTGCTAGAACAAACCTAATGTTGTTTTAAACGTCTGGGCATCTGAACAATACTTTTGACAGTTCGTTTAATTTAAAATATTAATCTTTTTTATCATCTAAAATCCGTTTAAAAACGATTTTAAATGGCAAAATTGTATAAAAATACGAAAATTCGGACTTTTTTAGGATGATAGCCGTGGCTTCACACGAATTTGTCGTGGATTTTGAAGTGAAAATTCATTTTAAATTCAACCTTTCATTAAAAATAAGCTGTGCTATGGAGGATACAAATACACTGCGAATATAATATAATAAAATTAATACTTTTGACGGTTCGTTTAATTTAAAATATGCTTTTTTATCGTCTAAAATCCGTTTAAAACGATTTTAAATGGCAAAATTATATAATAATACCGCCTAGCGGCTAGAATCGGTTTACACATTCCGTCCCCACATTTCCGTCGCATTTGCTGAGATTTACCCTCGTACAGCCGCGTAAGATGTTTACACATCAATAAAAAAAACTACGGGGTTTGAACTACTTTGAACCCGGGCCGCCGCCGATAGTCGCCGAATTGAGACCTAACCATCTAGACCTCGTGACCACGAGGGCTCTTGCGCAAATTGATTGCATCGCGAAGACATGGCGATGGCGCGAATACAATCGCTCGAGTCAACGCCACATACACTAGATGGCGCTAGAGTCTTAAGAGAGAGAGGGAGGCGTCGTACGAAGTATTTCGCACCGATCTCCATATCGGTGGTATTTCGTCATCGGGAACGGTTTTAGACCGGCGCGACCTAGCCGCTAATGAAATACCGATACCTCAAAAAGTATCTTAGCATCAAATGCATTATGGCGGCGTCCCACGTGCGTAGATCGCGTAAAATGCAGCACCAAAGCAGGGACGTGATTGGTCGAAAAGCAACCGCGTTGCCAAATTTCGGCGTACTGTGCAAGTACGCCAAAAGTTCGTTTGGATTTAACTTTTTGCGTACATACGCAGAAAATCCGCTGCCATTTGTCACGTTTTTGACGTTATTTACTAATATTTATCTAGGTTGTTGACGTTTTTATCACAAAATATCCCAATTATTAAAATAATAATTATTGAGTCAAATGGATGAGGTAACATTTAGATATTTTGTTAATAGACGTCACAAAATATATTATTTACTTAATTCCATGTTCAGAATTTGTTATGGTATGAACCATTACTTCCTACAACGTAGGAGGTAATGTACCTATGAACTGATATAATGAGTTTCTTCATAGTCTTTTTTTCAAGGCTACATAATAGGTCGGGGTACAGACATTGTTTATACAGACAATGGTACTACATTAACATCAAAATCCGTAAACACAAGGCTGTTACATTAACATATTGTTTGTAAACAAAATCAGATTATTCGGAATAATCTGTCGTTGCAAACTGTCACTACGGTCAGTTTCCAAAATCAGCTGAGAAGTTTTGCGTTCATATGGGTGATGTGCTGCTAAAATTTGCGTACTTGGCTTTTACGCGTTTTACGCACGTGGGACGCCGCCATTATGCATTCCTACATAGACAAGGGAAATCTTCTTTCTTTCTTCGTCTTTGCATTCCTACATCTCTATCGCAGTATTATCAGAAATCAGGTTGTTTGTTGATTTTTAAGTTCAAAGCTCAAAGTACAGTACACAAAACACCAGCACCAGAAAAGTTAAATATTTATTTTTATTATAATATATTTCTATGGGTTTATTTGGAATCGTATGTGGTGAATTTTGATGTGTATTTATTGAAAATTCATGTTGATAATGCAAAATGCAAGAAGGACCGCTGAGTTCCTCACGTGACGTGTTTTGAACTAAATGGTTTAGTACTTTGTAGTGGAGAAACTGAGAAGAGAAAACATGGGTACTTTAGAATTAGCCAGGTACAATAATTATTGTATACTGTATAATAAAGAATTTGTTTCAAATTAAATGGTGTAAAATATTATAATTAGCTCGTTTTAGGAAACTCAACTGTGTTGAGACTATACTAACAGAAAACAAATCCCAAAAACTTAAAAAACAGCCATTCGACTTTTTGATTGTTTTGGATTTTGAGGCAACATGTTGGGAAAAAACAGCCAATGATAAAGGACAATCTGAAATTATTGAATTTCCTTGCATTCTCTATGATGTAAAAGCTGGTGAAGTATTAGATGAATTTCAACAATATGTTATGCCAACAGAAAGACCAAAATTGACTCCGTTTTGTATGGAACTTACAGGTAATTTATCAAAGTTCTAGGTATATAGAGTACTTACATGTGATTTTCTATATATTTCGTCATAGTTCTAGATTTCACAGTATATATCTGTACCTACAATGTATCCAGATATGTCCAGCTAACACTTTAGTATCAGACTCAAAAATCTCTATTGTTGAAGAAACCTAATTTACTTACTCTCATTAAAAAAGCACAAAAGATTACATGAAATATAATTTTTTCCTCTAAAACTGGGTTTTTTTTAGCGAAATATTTTACTATTTACACAGTTACATTGCACTGAGCCTATTAACCGGAGTAATAAAAATATAAAATAAACAAAACATTCTAACCTAAAGAAGCAAAAATATGTACACAAAAATAAAATATATAGGCCACTTTATTTACCTTAGTCTTCCTTGTTTCCATAGTTCTTTGGTTGGTCTTTGAGAATATTTATTCACTGGGAACTGAACTTGCTACGATAGAAGTATTTTTAAGGGCTTCCAAAAATATATTTTGCTGCTCCATCTCTAGAGCTCTGAGTCGTAATTCAGAAGGAATTTCAGTACCTAATCGTTCAATTGATCGAACTCTTAATGAATGAAGGCCTTTTTTGTAATGAATGAATGATCCATTTGATACAGTTTAGAGCAGCGATCTGCGAGGCTTTCACAAAACGAATTTTTTGATAGCAGCCATACCGAGTGGTTTTTAGCCTTTATCCTTGTGAGATTTACATAGGTCTGTGCCTTGTGCATGGCCCATGTAAAACCCATATAAATGAGTAAAATCAACTCTTAAACATTTTTCTCGATTTTTTTCTTAAAGAAACGCTGAAAGTTAGTTATTTTTTTATATTTAACAAGCATGTATTATTATGTAGGTTACTGACCCTTAAATGTTGAAAAACAATGAGTATTTTGGAAAAATGCCGGGACGCATCATTTTTATTTTCTACATATTTTAAAGAACGCCTGGCACGTAGTAGCGATTAGTAAGCAAATATTTGTGTGCCTGGTATTGTGTTGTTTACCTTGCTTCAGCAATTAGCATCTTCAATCTCAAGATACACTTCCGAAACTAACTCCTTCGAGTCTAGACTACAGTTTATAATATTATCCCAAAGTTACTTAAAAAATTAACGAGGTTTTTTTGGCCCTTTTTTACTTAAGAAGAGAGGGGTAGGCATAAAAAAGAACAAATTTAAAAATATTTTTTTATTGTTGTCTTACTATGCTGCAAAACTAGTTTTTGACAAAACAAAAATTGAAAGTACTGCATGTGGGGTAAACTATATTAATAACAGGATGAAAATGGGATTCAAAGGGGATTTCTTTCATCCTAAAACAAAATAATAAAATTCGGGTGTTATATGTACACGAAAAATATGAATATTTTAAAAGAAACATTTTTATTGTGTTAGCCCTAGCCCCTTACTTAGTTCAATTGCACTAAATGTAACTAGAAATCAAACTCACCGAAAACGGGTCAGGTGCAAGCCAAGATATAAGTTGCCACCGATTGGTGTAGGTTCAATATCAGTGTCATCTGAAGCGTTTGACAAGCTATCGAATTAATCGTCGTTCAAGTCTGGCAAATACTCTGAATCCGAATTTAATATCACTCATTTTTTGCAAGAAAACGCGGCCTACTATTATTGTCTCTGCTACTACGTAATACAGGCAACTAAATACTAAACCGGAAACCCCCTGAAGTAGGAGAGGATAGTTCGCAAGATGGATTCCGTTTACCATTGGTCGAAATAATTGGACGAAACTTAGAGCCTTTGTTTACTATTTTAGAAAGTCCAATATTTTACTTCACGCATGGCCCTCCGCTCGCTTCGGGGGCGGAACCAATCGAAAACTAAACCAAGGTATGCCCAAAATGAAGAAAAAAACTTTTTACAAACATAACCTTAAAAAAATGAAGAAAAACGCGCATCGCTACTGCCGGGAATTAATCCCGGGTCGCCGCATCACAAGCACAGTATCTAACCACTGGACCACTAGGCCTGCTGAAAGCAATCCGCTTCTTAGGCATTCTAAAATAGTAAACAAACGCTCTAACTCCAGCCCAATAGTAAACGAAATGCATCTTGGGAACTATCCGCTCCTCATCATCTCACATTTATTTCCAAAATTTTAGTACATAATGACAGATTCTAATGATCATGATATGCTGTAGTTTATCCCGCGCTTTACTACACGTGAGACAACGCGTTTTCGGCGAGCGTTACAAGCACCTAAACGGGGCAAGGTGTGTGCCCTATCACTATAAAAGAGGTTGTGACGCTGTTATTTTATTTATTAGCTTTCCTTGGGACTCAGCACTTCTGCGTTAGGATCTTGGGAATAAATTACTGTATCATCCGCATACAGGACTTCACGGGTATTGGGATTTGAAGGAAAGTCAGCATTAAAATAACTGAAGAGTTGTGGTGATAGCACCATTCCCTGTGGTACCCCGGCGTGGAAGCGCCTGACTGACGATGTCTGCTTACACACTCGGGTTTCAAAGATGCGCTCGGCAAGGTATGACTCAATCAGAGCTGTTAAATGTAGTGGCAGTCCATACTCTACATAGCATTTGAACAGCAGTCCATTGTGCCACACCTTGTCAAAAGCCTTTTCTATGTCGATGAGCAACATCACGGTAGATTGCTTCTCACTGAAGCATTGGTATAGGCCAGTTGCGATTTTCGCGGCCAGCATGGTGCCATGCTTTCCGGTGAGTGCTAATAATTATATGCTTGATGTAACAAATAAACTGAGAATTTAATGAAATAAGCCTGGAAAGAAAAATTATTAAAACCAGCAATTCTATGAGGGAAAATTCGGAGAAATTCTACTGAAAATTCAATTTACTACCTTTGCAGGAATATATAAAATTTACTCCGAGAATTCCCAAAATGATACTGTTCAATTTGAATGGGAATACGTAAAATAATGTGCGTGACCGCTAACCGATGAAATAATTACGTTCTCTGTAAATTTGGACTAACCCTCTTTCGAATTACATGAATTTGACTAATGAGAGACGCAATTATTCACCAACAAATCGGTATCCTAACCCCATGGTCACGACAAAAATTAAGATTATTGAAGCTGTAAGCTAATTGAAAGTGTAATATAAAAATGCTAAATTCTTGCTTTAGCCAAAGCGAATTAGAAACAATTATTAATTATGTATGAAAAAATTAGTGGAATATATTGCAAGATGAATGAAATATTTCAAGATTAAAAATCAGCAGTTACCCGTCAAGCGTTGCCACAAAGATAAAACGACCTCGCTTTCAAAATTTTAAGACGTTCCTCAAATTATGCTTTCCGATGTTTTAATTTGATAATTTATATCGTGTGACTACCACGTTAGGTCACGTAGCGTCAGGCCAAAGAAATACCCAATATATACTAAATATAGTAATCTATAGTAAATTTAAATTGTAGGTATTAAATAGCGTACAGCGCTTCCCAATTACCAACCACACGAGATAAGCCCATTCACGAATAGATATCACTATTAAATATAGTAATCTACAGTGAAACAAATCCACAAATTGTAGGTATAAACCAGGGAACTTGTGCTTCTAAATAATTACTTGCACGAAATATACCCATTCGCGAATAGATGTCACTGGCGACTCAAATCCCAAACATCGAAAATCATTCGTAATTGAACTGAATTTAATTGAGCGGAATAAGCTTATATTCCGTTACAATAGCTACATCCAGGAACGAGGCGCCTCGGATGAAGGTGGGATTTGTTGTTTTGTGAAAGGATATTTTCAGGTTGTTTGCGATTATTCTCCTTAATAATCTACCCTTATATAGCATTGGTAACACCGCCCCATTATGCGTGGGTAGCATTTAGGCCACCAATGAGTAAGATACCCTATTTTGCGGTAAAAAAGCAAGGATATCGGGTTCGGAGAGCCGGAGGGGCGTAGCCGCCGCTAATACGTAGACCATACGCGGTCTCTATACTGACATGTTCAATATTCGTACGGATGTTACGTACTCTCTTGTATCGGAGTGACCTACGTATTAGATAGATCACGCTGGCTCCGGCTCGATGAAGCCTATATCATACCGCTCCAACCGGTAGTTTCGTATTTTTAATACGAAGTCTACGTTTATGTTGGTTTCAAGTAGGAAAACTGCCTGAAAATTGAAAGAATACACAAAATTGCTGAACTCTGTCAATATGGGCCTACTTCCACATACATTGATATATTAAAGTTGTTATATTCAAGTGTGAAGCGTATCGAGGCTTGTATGCGGTCGCCTCGACACGTTTCGAGCATATTTGCATACGCTTCAAGTGCTCTAGAAAGCTCATCAATATTTATGAGACTGTTGATTTTAGTGTTAACATCATTTACTTTAGTTAAGTTGGTTGGTGTTGATTGACACAGTTCCTGAATAGTGGTAGATTGTAACATCTGCCGTGAAAGTAAAACAGGGACATCTCTGTCACACGTCTGCGGTGTTCCATACTCTCCAGATTCCGGGTCGCCGACGAGACGCACAGATCTCTTCTGAATGGAATCCAGCAGCTTTAGGGTGTGCTTTGGTGCTGCACCCCAGATGTGTGAGCAATATTCTAAGTACGGTCTTATTTGCGCTTTAGAGCAAGAGCAACTGCTGTGGCATATACAGTTTTTTTCCAATTGGAAATAGCGCACCAAGCTTCTGGGAGGCTGATTTTGCGATGTCATGCCAGGACATATTGCTGTTGACCGAGACACCCAGTAGTCCGATTTGCGAGGACGAAGGAATGGTCCATGCTATAATGATGCCAGGGCCCGCCGAATTGGACCTTTTGGTAAACGTGGCTGCTTGGGTCTTTGCTACAGTGAACGGAACCAAATTTTTGTCGCGCCAAGTTTGAACCTTCTCCAGGTCCTGATTAATTGCTGTAATCTGCTGCTGTCTGCGGTGATAAGTTTCAGTCGCTGGTATTTTCTGATCCAAATTGGGAGACAAGGGCATTATCATCTGCAAACATTCGTTTCGGTCAGCAGGTCATTAATATAGATGAGGAACAGAGTTGGTGAAAGTATTGCGCCCTGAGGCACACCCGCGTTAATGGTGAATGTGTCTGAGATGCGTCTATCAACTGCAACGTGCAGAGATCGGTTCTTAAGGAAACTGGCAAGCTAGCTGCAGAGAGAGGCTGGCAGTCCGAAGGGCGGCTGTTTGTTGAGCAATCCGTCATGCCAAACTCTGTCGAATGCCCTCGAAATATCCAACGCAATCGCTCGAGACTCTCCGTAGTTCTCAATTGCCCTACTCCATATATGAGTGCCATAGGCCAATATATCTCCTGTCGATCTCTCTTGCATGGCGAAAGCCGTATTGATTATCGCTGATTATTCTGTTATTCTCGAGATACTTATTGACTACACGTTCCATGATTTTGGAGATTATAGGAAGCAAGGCAATTGGGCGAGAGTTTGAGGGCACGGTTTTCTTGCCTTTTTTGGAACATGTTGCACTCGAGCGACTTTCCAAGAAGATGGGTAAATGCCTTTTCGGTAAGACAGAGAGAGTCTGCAAAAGCGGGTGTCGGTTCGTTGGCGCAGTTCTTTAACACGATGGCAGGTATTTCGTCCGGTCCTGATGCCTTTTGCGTATCTAGTTCTTTAAAGATTTTACGAATATCACGGTGATGAAACTTGACTTCTGCCATGGTAGTGTTGATATTCGATATGGTGGGGAGAGCCTTGCCTTGGGGGCGTCTAAGGTAGAGTGTGATGAAAACATTTTGGCGAACATGTTTGCTTTTTC
This sequence comes from Pissodes strobi, assembly GCA_016904865.1. NCBI lineage: Eukaryota > Metazoa > Arthropoda > Insecta > Coleoptera > Curculionidae > Pissodes > Pissodes strobi. The sequence goes on along the minus strand of MU182355.1, from coordinate 132,254 downwards.
CTTGGCTGTAGTCGCCGTGATGCCACGTTCGTCTGTCAAAGGAGGGAGAGACATTTTTGTAAAGTTATTGAAGTGAAAACTTCTTTAGGCGCGTTTTGCGTTTTTTTTTGCGGGGGTTGAATGAGACCGAGCCGTCACGCATCACGCGTCATGCTCGGATATGTAATGTAACGCTCCTTCTACTGGCATGTTCCCGTATAGGTAGAGGGCTGAAATTTTCAAGGGATGTAGCCGGGGTAAAAAGAAGATCCTGGACGAAGACGGGACCCCGTACCTCCCCCCGTTTGGCCAGGAGAGGGGGAGAAGGAAAAACTTAAATAATTAACTTCGGGAGAACGGGACGAGGTACGGGGTCGAAATATTTATGGTAGGTGTGTCGCATGGGGGTCACCTTATGCCATACGGGTGGGACCGGGGCTCTAATTTAAGGGGGAAAACCGTTTTTCGCCCGTATCTCTGCAACGAAGGCTCGGGTCGAAATTCTGACAAACGACGACCCCGCTTATTGAAGTTTTCGCTTCTGTCGCGCGGTCTTAAGCACACACCAATTTTTACTTACTGCCTTTGCTACCGACCAGAAGTTCCTGGAGCCACTGGGGAATTGCAAAATTTTATGCCTAGTCCTTTGATTGTGTTTGTCCTTAGTTTCGTCGATCACACGTTTGCATTCTTTTCTCGCTGCCAGTACTTGTAGGCTTGCTGTTTCCTACCTACAACTCTTTCGCATCGTCTATCGACCTAGGGCTTTCCTTTTGACGGAATTTGGGATGTATGCTTCCATTCCTGAGGATATTACTTGGGTAATCTCCTCGCAGCAGACTGACGGGTCATCAGTGCCAAAGCAGTCGTCGAGCCAAGGAAAATCTAGGTAGAACTCCCTTAGATCATCTCAGTTTGTAGAATTGTAATAACAAATTTTGCGAGGCAATGGTGGATCCTTCTGTAGAAGTGGCAATTCAAAAACCGTTGTAATAAGTTTGTGGTCGGGAGTACCTAATGGCGGACGAACTGTAATTGAGCTGGTCAGGATTGCTGGTTAGAAATAGATCCAGGACGGCGGCGAATTCGCCCCTCTCTGAGATTCGAGTTGGTTCGGCTACAAGTTCAGTAAGCCCGCACCTGATGGCAAATGGTTCAGCTTCTCTACCTTCGTTGTCGATTTTGTTGTGATGTTTGAGCTAGTCGGTGTTGTGGGCATTGAAATCTCCCAGAACGATTATTTCTGAATTGAGGTGATCGACCTGTATTGAGTCAAAAGTGGTAGCTACTGTTGTAAAAAAGCTTTGGAAGGCTCTATCGTTCGGAGGGTGATAGAGACAGCATATAAACTGGGTTAATCCCTTGGCGGTGAACTTGAGCCACATGATGTCAAAGTTGTTCGGTTCGAGTGCTTCCTCGCGATGATATGAAAGGTCGCTTCAGACATGTTCGGTGAAAAGCAAACTGTATAAACATAATCATAATACTTTCC
>MU182355.1:111546-130773 GCA_016904865.1 Pissodes strobi | reverse complement strand
ATTCTTCTGTGCCGATTGTGAAAAAGTGGGCTTACCTCAGCCCTTCAAGACAAAAAGGCATATTCCGAACTAATGTCTAAATCGAGTGTGTAAGTCGTAACCAGGATAGGGGTAGTTTACGGTATATTTGTGTTTCTGTAAGGGCTAGTATGTGTGGCCTATTTGTTTGTAGATGTTGGTGTACCGAATTTATGTTTGTATTTAGGCCTCTTATGTTGCAGAAATCTATTCTAAACTGGTTCGGTATCTTTGGTGTCTGTGAAATGCTGCACGAAGGATTCCCAGGGCCACCCGGCGCCCGGAGATCCGAATGTCCGAGGAGTTTGTCTCCCAAACGGCGGCGTCCTGGAAGCACTATTATGTCCATATATTCCTACTGTGGAACCCGGAACGTGATTCGGAAAAACCACTTAGCAATTCCCAGTTCTGGTGGGGGTGGCTTTCATCGGACGATGCGAGTAAGTCTATGCATCTACCACCTAGGGCCGCTTCCGCTGGAAGCATCGGCCTCGGACTCATTCCTTTGGTGGCCCCTATTCTGACAGGGGTAAGAATGGGATTTGTTGGGTCACTCCCCAGGGATCAGCTCCAGACTGTACTTTGGTGTTCTCCAGCCTGGAGGAGGACGATGGGATTTGATGGGCCACATCACGTGGCAAACTCGGAATGGCGAGGGCCTCAGTCTCCGCCTGCTAATACAATGCAGCCTCTCTTGTCACAAACTGTCATTGATCAGCTAGTTAGTAAGGGCAACCTAGATCCCGAACTCCGCTCGTCAATGTTGTTTACACATTTTTTCACTTCACGCGTCTGTATAACACTTTTCGAGAAAAAGAGGAATGCGAGAGGTTGGCTCAGGTGGTGAGGCTCGCGTTTAGAACGCAAAGTAATGGGTTGGTTCAACGTCCGGCGTGGCGCTTGCAAGTTTTTTTTATTGAATTAGATAGTTTTTTGGCATGCCTTGGGTTAGTTTTTGTTAGTTGCGCCCCGAAGCGAGCGGAGGGCATTGCATGAAGTGAAAATGTAAAAATACAAATGTAAACATTAAACAACGCATGTAGCGCCATAAACCGGCAGAAGTCGGGATCAAGGCTTCCGGTTAGTCATCTGATAATTAATATACGAGCCAGTGTTGCCAGAGGGCAAAGGAACCAATGTTTTCTAATTTAATTAAGATAGTAAAAGTAATTATGTCATTACCACATTTTTCCGCCGCAGCTGAAAGGGGGTTTCAGATCTTACTTTATCTAAAACTCTGCTAAGAAATAGACTTTTAATTTCAACTTGCTCAGCTATTCTCATAGTAAGAGGTGGTTTAAGAAATAATGAAGGTGGCTTTCTGGCTTTGCGGCCACTAATATCTTTATCAAATTTTTTAATTCTCCACAAATTGAAAATATTTCTGTTGACGAAGCTTCTGCTAGATAGATAGATATCGGATGTCTCTGCAACACGTTTTTTTAAGATTGAACCCCAATTTTTTTTTCCAATTAATTAAAAAAATTGAACCTAGCCCCGGAGAGTCGCGTTACAAAGCCCGGCCCCTGGCGTGGGGTCGTTTGAGCGCCACTTCTAGCCAGCTAAATGGAAAAAGCTCGGCAGGTGTTGTACCGAGTGGCTAGATTCGCTCATAAAATTAACCGGTTCTTAATTTCGAACTATCAAAAAAAATTAGAATATGAAAAAAAAAAAAAATAAGAATAATTAGGGCACTATAATCAACCAACTTAACCTATCAAGAAAACACAATCTAAAAATTTAATGGACACTATATTTGCTACTAAATCCTTTTTTTGCAAACACAGCAACAATCTATCTGGAGAAAATGGTTATACTAAAAATGTGGTTGAGTAGACAAAAGAATGTTAAATGACTTAAAGTAATTAATGAAATAAATAGAGTACAATATGAAGATTGTACGTACAGAGACCAATTCAGTTGGAAAACCTCGGTTCTATATGCCTTATCACTAAATGCACTAAACACTACTTATCAAAGTGATTACTTGACGCAGACTAAGCTTCTTACAACTAGGAATGCGTGCGCTAATAGCTGCACTGATGGTGAAAATATGCCGCAATGAGCGGACACAATGATTAGATCAAAAAAACTTGAGAAGTTAATAAAAGCACCAGATCAGATTAAAAATATGGTTAGCTTGATTCCTATGATAAAAAGATAAAATTCAGAGCAGTTATATCTGCCGACTAATTAATGAAATGAAAAATTAATGAAAAGAATGAAGTTATCCAGCCGCTTGACTTTTAAAATGAGAAAACAAATCAAAGTAATTAGATTAACTGGTCCGATAAACCAGTGAATAAATGTAAATTAAATTAATTAAAATCAATGAGCTACCTCAATTCAATGTTTGGTTTATATCAATAAAAGCAAACGAAGAGTAAACATAAGACACAAAACTTATACTCAAATCCCGTCGTCGAACTCTGTCGATGGCCTCTAGTGCGGGAACCACAAGTTAAGGCCCTTCGTCAGCCTTCCAAGGAAAAAAAAAGGTTGTGGACCTGCTTCCGGCCTTTCACAGAAGAAGTTGCAGCAGAAGAAATTGGTTCGTCAAGTAAACTTCTGCTCAGCAGAAGAAGTTCTGGCCCAGCAGAAGAAGTTCTGACCCAGCAGAAGACGTTCTGACCCAGCAGAAGAAGTTCTGGCCCAGCAAAAGAAGTTCTAGCCCAGCAGAAGAACCCTGAAATAATCCAGTACGGAATAAATGAAGCCCCCTTACTTTAATAAAAATCATAGACCCCCTTACTTTAATAAAAAATCATAGACCCCCTTACTTTAATAAAAAAATCATAGACCCCCTCCCTCTTTGCATAAATACATCTTCTTTATAAAACAAATTTTCCCAGACAAAAAAAACCATGGACTTACAGTGCAATAAAGCAAATAAAAGATATTAAGGTTCCGGCAACTTGAATATAAAAAGATAGATATGAATCACCCCTAAAAGAATATATAACTTCCCCATATGATCAAAATTAAAGTTGCATTAAAATAAAAATTCGGATCAGGTAAAATGGAGTAGATAAGATAACAAATGGGAAAAGCAAATGGCGTTATGTGCACAAGAAAAATAAAAGGTAGATAAGCAGTCAATTTCATTAATTTATGCAAAATGGTAGCGATATTTTCCTCACTCGGACTTGAGGGTGTATTAGAGGAGATTCGACGGTCTCGGTCTTATGGGACGAACGTGGAAGCCGCTATAAATGATGGAAATAAAAAAAAATTAGCAAAATGGCGGTCAAGTGCTTCATAGGCCACAGAAAAAGGAATCCGGAGAAAATGCTTACCTAGTACAGCATGTAGAGCCCGAAAAATCGGTCGTGTTAAAACAGAAACCGCACAGCAAATCCCCTATCAAAGGGTTGTATTATACCACAATACTCAAAACGTGCAGTTTCTCGCTATACTGGCAAACGTTCCCTAGGTGAGCAAAACTAGAAAAGACCTCGTTCCGTCTTCCGTCAATTTCCTTAAATTAAATACGGCGACACAAGTAGTAATGGGCTGAAAACTTGACGAGTGTTTCGATACAAGGAATAATTCTAAGAAAATAAACGCCTTAATTCTCGCTTATTATGGTGATAAATGACGGCGGAAGCCACGAGTAGTGAGCTAAAATTACATTCTTCCAGAAAGGCTAGAAAATGCTCTAACAGAAATAATAAACCTTCAAAAATCTAAATCGAGAATGAAAAACGCGCGATACGTAGCCCATTCCTATTATTTGGCAAAAACCTTACAAAAAACTGGTCAGCTGTACCGAACGAGAAATATATTTAAAGCAGAGGTCCAAAAACGATCTCCGGAACATCAACCTAGGGTTCTCAAAAGGTAATAGAATATTAAAACTGAAATTAAATTATGGTTCAATAAGTCAAATGCAACGTATTTGCAGGCTAACCGAATTCTTTAAAAATATAAATCGATTCGCTGGCTGTTTACGATAATATAATGCAAATCAAGCCAAGTTAACTTAATAATAAGGTACATACATCGCTTATCAACTAAAATAGATAATCACAATGGATTCTAAAAGCTAATACGAATATATAGCTAATCTATACTTAAAATAAAGGTAATTTTACATTGAGAAAAGAGGCAATTTCAAGCGAATTATTAAATTCAGAATTAATAAACTGATGAGTGCAAAATACAGCATAGTTTTTCCCTAAATGCGGCATATAAATGAAATTTTAAAATTGGCAAAATCGAACTGTTACATCTCTGTGGGATCATTTCTGTCTGTGCCTGGTACTTTTCGGCTTATAGTCGCCATTTCATATTTGTGTGTGTCAGAGCCTTCAAGAGAGCGTATGCTCGACATGATGAGGTCCAAAAATATAGTGCCTCCGATCCAACAAGGGCCTAACTTATCTGGGAGTGTTGCCCCAGTTCTAACTAAGCCCGGACGGGGGCCTTACTGGGCGAATGCGCTATACCCACTAGCAGTGCCCTTTAACCCTAAACAGCGACAGTCATAAAATATAAATCAACTGGAAGGGAGCGAACGTTGCCAATTCTTGACCAAACGAACATTTATTGTATAAACAATGGCCAAACGTATAGAATTACCCAACGGCTCTGGTGGTCGAGTGGTGATTCCGTGTTTGGGATACGGCACGTCGGGTTCGATTCCCTTCGGTGACAAGTAGGGTTGCCAGATTTTTTTTGTACATTAAGGGACAAACGTTAAAAAGTACGGGATCTTGCTGATTTACCCAGGACAAATGAAACATGACAAATTTGATAAAGTTTTAATCGAAACCAAAACTACAAATTACATTGTATACATATAGCAAAAACAAAATGAGTCGTATTTCGTTTATGTAGGCCTTGAACGATTAAAGCAGCATGTATATTTTAATACTTTTTAGGAATACAGCAATACCAAGTAGATAATGGAGTACCTTTAAAAACATGTCTATATCTTTTCCAGAAGTGGCTTTCAAAACAAGTGGAAAAATTTAACATTACTTTTGAAACAGCATATGGAAGCGCTCTTAAAAAGTGTATATTTGCTACATGGTCAGATTGGGATCTTGGTATGTGTCTGAAAAAAGAATTGAAAAGGAAAAGGATAACGAAAGATATAATCTTTAACAAGTGGATTGATGTCAGGTCACTCTATATAGTAGGTTATGAAACATTTTATTTGTAACATTTTATAATATCCTATATGTTTTTAAGGACCATTATCGAATAAAACCAAAAGGTTTAGAAGGAGCATTATTGGAAGTAGGTTTAAGTTTCGAAGGAAGGCAGCATTGTGGCTTACATGATGCAAGAAACACAGCAAGATTAATTGGAAAAATGATTTCTGATGGTGTAGTGTTAAAAATGACAAAGGACATATCAAATTCAAAATAAAATGTTTAGATAGTCTAGTTTATTTTATTAATTACTTATAAACATTTATTTACAATTACTACAGCGTAAATTGATATTTGAATAAAATTAGATGTTTTTATTTTTTAGATAATTGGTAATAAAAATTATATGAACTGATTCATTGGATCTTCTTCTCTCCTTCTTTTAAGATAGTAAGCTTCTATTTCTTCATCAGTAGGTTTTTTAACTTCAAACATGCTGTTATAGGGTCGCTTTCTTTCATCTAGAGAAATATGTTCAATATCTCTTTGATCTTCTGCTTTTAAGGCTTCTGCAAGTCTTTGCTTTTTATCCCTTTTTCCTTCTTTTTTTTCTTTTTTCTTCTTATTTTTCGTTTTAGTTTTCTCCGAGACGGTTCTTATATCTCTTTCACTTGAGGAACCACTATCTGATTTTTCAATTAAATTTTCTATCTTTGGTTTGTCCCCAAACTTGCCAGTTCCTTCACTAGGATGCATTCCTGAATGATCAGAAACGTCTACTCGTATAGGACCTGAATGTTCTATACTTTTGCCTGCTTCGGATAAGCAATATGAGTTCTGCAACAAAAAAGATTCACTTTATAAAATGTTGTATTCAGCTGATACGAGACTGGTTAAATACAATACAATATAATAGTTTATTGATGTTTACAAAAGTCATAAAAATCAAATAAACCAAACTATAATATAATTTGGATTTAAAAAATCTTACAATATTAAGGCTCGTTTTCACGTGACATTAAACTGTGACTTTCAGTGCCACGGCATTAACTGTCATGACAATTGTCATCGTGAAAACTGAAAGTCGCGTGGTCGTTGACAATCGGTTAATGTCGTGACTTTAATGTCATGATATCTAAATCTGTTTGATTTTAGTGACACTTGTGTGGAAGTGCCACGCTCTCGACGTGGTGAAAACAGTATTGTCGCCTTATCGTGACAGTGTTTACTTCACTGGATACCATATTTGTAACAGTGAATGTCACACCAGTTAAAAGACGTGAAAATAAGCTACAAAAATTGTCGCAATGTCATGACGATGAAAGTCACATTTAATGCCACATGAAAACGAGCCTTAAGAGAAATAGTATTAGACATTTAACAAGTACAACATGTAACATAAATCAAAATACATCACAATTAAAATACTAATCAAAGCTATAAAATGCATTTCTAAGTTAATCATATTAACACCATAGAACCCAAAATCAAATTCACTATAGAAAAAGAAATTAATGAACAACTTTCATTTCTTGACATTCTTTTTAAAAAAGACTTGAATAGTTTCGAAACAAAAATATACAGAAAACCAACACATACAAACAGATATTTAAATTTTAATTCAAATCATCCAATAATGGTAAAAAAGGGGGTCGTAAAAAGTCTATATGATCGAATGAAAATAATTTGTAATAATCAAAATTTCAACACAGAAAAAGAATTTTTGAGCAATGTTTTGATTAATAATAACTATCCTATTGATTTCATTCAAAAATGCTTTATAGAATTTGAACAACCAAATATCAGACAAAATCAAAATAGACCTATTGCGAACCTCTTTATTCCTTATATTCCTGGTTTATCAGACAAAATAAAACGAATAGGTAATAAATTTAACATTCGTACAATTTTTAAAACAGAAAACACCCTTAGATCTAAACTAACAAAAACAAAACCACTTAATGAAAATGAAACTACTAAAAATGTCATCTATAAAATACCATGTGAATGTAATAAATTTTATATAGGTGAGACCTGTAGACCATTATCAAAACGTATAAAAGAACACCAAACTTATATTAGAAATGCACAATTCCACAAATCACATATTTGTCAACATGCATTTGATAACAATCACAGAATACAATGGAACGCTTCTAGTATTTTGGCAAAGGAGCCTTCTTCTAAAAAACGTAAAATTAAAGAAAGTGCTTTAATTTTATTAAATAAAGATAAATGTGTTGCTTCAACTTCTGTAAGTTTCAATAGTACATGGTTACCTTTGCTAAAAACTGAAGTTGATAAGGGACACTTAAAAATTAACTAATCCTTTCAACAAAAATCATTAAATTCTTCCAAAGCGAATAACACCAAATTATATATATATAAAACTTCATAAAAAAATGAATTTACCAAATAACACCTTATTATCAAACTAAATACCAGTTACCCAGTAATTAAATATGGCATTATAATTGTCATCTTGTCAAAGTCAGTTTAAAGCCTGACAATCTGCAAGAGCTTTTTACTGTTTTATTGTATTTGCTAACCATTTTCATTTTTAGTTTTTTGCTTTTCTTGAAAACGGTGTCCGAATAGACACCGAATCGACGAAACTAGGTACACATTTCATTAGGGTCACTAAACTTGCACTTGTGCAGTTTACATCCTTGAGCCGGGGCCGAAGTGGCTCTATAACAATCCAAACAAAATTTCAATCATTTGTGGAGCCAAAGGCAATCAATTCCAGGGTAATTATAGTACCTGTCTCAACTCAGAACAATCAAAGTTTTTCCCCGCAAATACATCAATCTCATTTTCAAAAAAAAAAAAAATAAAATAAAAGAGCGAAAATCCACTAGAAAAAAATTCTTGGCTTAGAGTAGCTCTCTACCTCTCTAACCTTTATTAACCAGAGCGCTTGTCTTTACTATCCCAAATTACCCCAAACTAACTCAAACTAACCCAAACTAACTCATATACTAACCCAAAATTATCATATAAAAAAATCTAGTTTTCTGTAAAACAAAACATTTGCGGAGAAAAGGAAAATTATTTTTGTGCTAGTATTCTTGTGTAGAATCATTCTATAGAACGATATTTTTTGTAGCCGATTTCCGCTATTCTAAACTACAAAAAAAAAACAAAAAATTTTCATTAAATAGGCATTTTCGGATAAAACTAATAAGGTGAAAATTATCCAAGTATAGGTTTTAGCTAAATTATCGTATAAAAAAAAATCTAGTTTGCTGGAAAACAAAACATTTGCGGAGAAAAGGAAAATTATTTTTGTGATAGTATTCTTGTGTAGAATCATCCTATAGAACGATATTTTTTGTAGCCGATTTCCGCTAAAAGAAACTTGAGCCTGAACTGCTTTTAATCTACAATGGGCAGCAATAAATAAATTAAATTACTTTTAAAAGAATACAGGAACACTTACCTTTATTAATGAATGGCAACATTTATAACCCCACTGGCCACCCTTCCAATAAGAGCCCCACACACTAGTGTGATTATTGATATATACATCTTCTTCATATTTTGAACGAATTTCTTCCTTCTCTCTTCCCTTTACAATTTTGCCTGACCTTGAATATTCCACATAATCCTCAGTTTGTGCAAGTAATAATGATTTAGGAGGCACATCCAAATGTTCTTCACCACCATATTTTTCTAGGACATTTGATTGCACTTTAGTTTTAAATTGATCTTTCTTTTTTTCATATTCCTTTTTAAGCAATTCTAATTTTGTGGGTTCAGCAAGAAGGTGAATATCTACTCCTTTCTCATAGGCTTCCCATGCAAAGAGTTGGGCTTTAGCATGGTTTTTGGTATCACCACTATATTTAACAAAGTTCTCTCCTTGATATCTAAAAATGAATACATATGAATTTACTTAAAAATCTTTAACTCTGAAATATTATGACACTTTGTACAATTGGATATATTGAACATTGCTGTAATTAAGATACCTACGTTTCATCTTTTCCAGGATTTGGATTTTCTCTCATAGACCTTGTCTTTGGATCATAGTATGCAGAATTTGGATCTAAGTTTCTTAAATATTTTGCAGTGTCCTCCCGTATACGTAAATTTCGTACAGTAATCCTCTGTTTACTGTCAACTTTAGTACCAGGCATATCAACCTCATCAACATATTTATCTTCATCTTTTTCCTCATCTTCATCAGAATCTTCAGCATCTAATTTATCAGATTTTAGTTGCCTTTTAGCTTCTTCTACCTTTTGGAATTCCTCTATAACAGCTTTATGTTCAGCTGGATTATATCCACTCCATCTGTCTCGTTTTCCGTCAAAGCTTAGAGATAAATCTTTTTGAATAAATTCATCAGGTAAGATATTAATTCTCGAGTACTTTGCTCCCACTTTTCTAGGACGATCCATGCAATCTTTTTTCTTGTGAGTTAATGCTCCACAATTTTCACATGCTCCTTTTCGGTACTTTGTTACGATATGTGACTAAAGAAAAATTCTCCCAGTTAATAATTTTGGTAAAATAAGAAGACGTTGAATAAAGTATAAATAACATTTTATTGTATTTGAGCTTAGACCACTTGGGTTAAAATTTAATTTTAGTATTACCATTACTTTTTGGCTATGAAAATTAAAGATTTATACAGTGGTTTAATTAAGCTACTTTTTTGCATTTTACTTGCTGTGTAAAAAAAGAATTTACAAATAAGCAATTTAATTATGAAAATAAGTAGGTAGTATTCAGACACATGCAGATGGATTGATTATTCTTTATGCTATGCTACTAGACTTTTGTTTTGTTCAGGTTATATATTTTTATTAGGGAATTTTCCACAGGTGCTTAGAAAACTAATAAACATGGGGAAAAGAATTATCATTAAAAGTGACTGATCTATGTAATGCATGCTATCAAAACATCTGTCTGCAAAGGTTTGTGAAGTCATGTATGTACTTTATTTCATTAATGGCAGCTGTATCAATTCAAAAAATAAGCTTATACCAGTAGGAGTATAAGTAAAAAATAATTATCCAGCTAACAAATTGATTACCTACGTACCTATAGCATAAACTAGATATTTAGTACAAAATGTTTCTTACCGTATCAAGGCCCCTTCGGTACCATTCACCGAGATCTGAAAACTGTTTTTGCCGATCTTCTTGTGGCCTCTGATGCTTGAGTGTAGGCCCACTTGTCCCATAATACCATGGAGCGTTTGAAATATACTGTGGAATATGGGGATTAATATCTTTTCCTTCTTCATCTACAGCTGCTGGTGCTGTACCCGCTTTACGAGCCTCTTCTAGTTCCTTAGCTTTTCTCCAGTCCTCTCTAGATTTCTTTTTTGGCTCGTCATCAAATTCACTCTTAGTTTTCAGAATTTGAGATACTGGTAAACTTTGACTGGTGCTAGCCATCTTTCAAACAGTTGTAAGTTTAACCTTCAGATCGGAATTGATTTTTTTTATGTAAATCTGTAATGTCAACACATATCATCTGTGCTCGTTCTGTTTAAAGAAATACCTATCTTAATCGCTAACATTAAGCAAAAGTAAAGTAAATTTCTTTTCTAAGAAGACCAGCGTTTGTTATTATTATTATGTTTGTTAGGTTAGTTCCAAATATGTAATATGTCAAACAGGCTTATCAAATTGTACTGTTACCGAGATAAATTGTACTGTGCCTGTTTAGACCGTCTCGTCTCATTCAAAATAACACACCTGTCTGTAGCATTGTTTTTCTTATATAGGGAATGGCTGTAGTAATATAAAATTAAGTATTTTTAATAGATATGCAGTATGCTGTCAAGTAGTAACTACCGAGAATTAAAAAAATATATGTCTTGACTACCAACTATTTATTTATTTGCTTCATACTCAAAAATAACTTTTTAAACTTATTTCTCTGCAGAGCAAAAGGACATACTAGAAAATAATTTGTATAGTGTTTCTTCCCAGTTTAATTGAGCTGGTTTATACCGCCGGGAGTCATAGTTTTATAGCTTATTATGAGCTCTCTACCAAAATCATTGATCATCTTTTAACCTCAGGAAGTACCCCTAAAAACCTTCCTTCCAACTATCGAATTCGATAAACCCATTGGTTGTATGTACAACTTTAGGTCGTACCCGAGAATTGTAAACTCTAATCGATTCTTTAACATATGGCATAATCTTTTGGGGGAATGGCTCAGAAATTGGTAGAGTATTTGTTCGACAAAAGCGATGTATAAGAAATATATATAACTTGAATCCAACTGAAACATGTAGAAGTAAATTTAAAGAGAGTTACATTATGACAGTGATATCTACATATATTTATGAAGCATTGCTTTTTGTAAGAGGAAATCTTAATCTCTTTAATTTGAATGGTAGGGAACATGCATACAATACAAGAAATAAGTCAGACTTGAAAAATGTTAAATGTAATTTTAGCTTTATTCAAAGAAATGTACAGTACAATTTAATTAAAATTTATAATAAAATTCCATTTGTGACAAGGCGATTAGACCTAAAACAATTCAAGAAGAAAATTAAATTGTTTCTGATTAAAAGGGCTTACTACTCATTAAACGAATATTTTGAAGATAATCACATTGAATGAGTTTAGGGTTAAAAATGCTTTATACATAGTAAATAACATTTGTTTTAGTTTTTAGTTTAAATTTTTATTAGTTGTTAGTTGTAGTTTTTGTCCTTACTGTAGCTGTTTATATACATATCTATTCTTTTTTCTTCTCTTCCCTTTTTTTTCTTTTAGTGTTATCTGTCTCTAAGTCTTAGAAAGTTTTGAAATTTTTGACATGTCCTACGCCTTTCCGGCCTATATTTTAAACCTAACCTATGTTCTTTTTAAAATGTTGGACTAATAAAGATTTTTGACTTTGACTTTGACTTTTTGTGTCGAACCTATCGATGGCAACGATATATTGAATATATCGATATTTCTCTTAAATATACCGAACTGATATATTTTATCGATATTTTGTTGCTTATTATACAATAAACCCCTTAGATTAGGTAAGAATAAGGATACCGCGCATGACATTAAGCCAATGTACTGAAATTGAAGCCTTTTCAGAGCGGCGGCCTTTATTTATGTGGCAAACACATCTATTGTTGTGGCAGTGCTATTTTGCAGTTATTTTGTGAGTTTTTGAACAAATAAAAACTATAAGATTCATAATGATAAATTGTTCGGCATATGGTTGCAAGAGTCGAAGTGAGAAGGAGCCTGGAATTTCATTTCACAGGTAATTATTGTCTGCGGACCTTGTAGTTTATTTGCATGTTTCTTGTTTTAATAATAATGCATAATGTACATATTGTGTTACCTCTGAGTATATCATGGTAGGGATGTTTATTTAATTATCGAGAGTAATTTGATACCCGATCTTGGATATTTTCAGTCACCAAATAATCAATAAAGCCATAAATCTTCTTCAAGGAGAGTCATTCAACAGAGGCCTAGGTAATATATTTTTCATACTCTACCTATAAAATGGCTATATTATTTAACGACTGAAAATTACTTTAACTTATTAATTATTATTTATTACTTATAATTTCAATTAATTTATTGAAGTTGCCCAGTAATTTATGTGGCAGCTGGTAGCAGGCTTTTTCTCATGTTATCTGTCCTCTTCTTTCATTGTCTAAGAAGCCCCATGAATTTTCTTCGTTTTCTTTAATTAAGCTTTTTTTTATTATTGTGTGACGGTTGACCGGTAAGGCAGCAAACGAATTTTTAAATTTGCGATGGAAGATGGAACTGCAACCCAACAATGCACTGCGAAGAATTATAGGTGGATGGTGCGGGTGGTAAACACCAATCAAGTATGCCTCCTGTGCACTGTTTTTCTTGTTTCAGTGAATACATCGTTACCTATGCCTTTAAATATTATGGATCACTATTTGTTATTCCTTCAGATCTGAATGTACTTCCTCAATCAAAACAAAACTTCTGTGTTCTTTTATCCCTTCAATCATACATTCACCGTTTGCTTACGTCCCTACAGCAGTTGACTTACGTCTACGGTCTACGTACCACCTTACACAATTTATCCATACTTCGTCAATTGGTGTAATATGTTTTGAATCAGGGGCAGTGAAATATATTCGCGGCAACACATGCAAGCTGCTGTATATCCACTATAAATCGGCTCTTAATCCATTTTTTTTTTTTGGTAATTAAACTAATATTTCACTTCATGCATGGCCCTTCGCTTGCTTCCTCGCTTCGGGGGCGCAACCAAACGAAACTAACCGAGACATGCCCAAAATGAAAAAAATATATTTTTGGGTGTGTATTGCCTATATTTCTAGTGTTTTTGTGAAGTGATGCTGAAAGTTTGTGGAAAACTCGAACTTTGGGGGTTTTTTATTTTCGGCTCAAATGTGGTGGATCCTCCGATTTCAAATATATATATTTTTATTTTGAGCATGCGTTGGGTTAGTTTTGTTTCGTTGTGCACCCGAAGCTAGTGGAAGGCCATGCGCGAAGTGAAATATTAATAGAATGACAACAAATTAATCAACTGAACGGGACAGTGCAGCCCTTTTCCCTAACCTTATTACGCAAGTGGAACATATAAAAATAACACACATATTTTTAACAAAACTCGTCTTTGCAAACCGAATATTTTTTATTTTTATACCTACACTTTTTTACCCCACCCAGCACCCCTATTCGCTCCACTGTTCAGCAAAACAGTTGATTACTATTAAGTTTCCGCCAATAAAAAACTCCAACAAATTACGTAAACACTCAATTTGTGTGTTTCTGAGGAAAAAACGACAAAATCGACCTGACACGTCAACTAAAAAATGACCAAAAAGCAGCAAAAGTTCAGTACATTCACGATTTAACATATACAACATATATGCGACTTACGCTATTCGCAGGGGAATCATGAGGATCCCAATCACGATAATCAAGAATCCTTGGGTGACTGATCAATGTTACCAAGTCAGTATCGACTATCGATCGATAATATCGTTTAATTAACCCACGTGCGTTTTTAGCGACATCTGTTAGTAAAATGCCTTATTAAGTTATTATGACCACCACAAAAAAGCCGAAAACTATAAAGTTTCATCTAGACGTCTTTAAAAACAATGTCTAGACTATTGATTGTTTCACTTTTTGAAAAGTATTGAATGGATTTTTGAAGTGAAAACTTCTTTAGGCGCGTTTTGCATTTTTTTTGTGGGGGTTGATTGAGACCTACCCGTCACGCGTCACGCATCACGCGTCATGCTCGGATATGTAACGTAACGCTCCTTATACTGGCATGTTCTTGTATAGGTAGAGGGCCGAAATTTTCAGGGGATGTAGCCGGGGTAAAGAGAAGATCCTGGACGAAAACGGGACCCCGTACCGCCCCACGTTTGGCCAGAGGAGGGGAGAGAAGGAAAACTTAAATAATTAACTCCGGGAGAACGGGAAGAGGTAGGGGGTCGAAATTTTTATGGTATGTGCACCCCATGGGGGGCCATACGGGGGGAACGGGAGCTCTAATTTAAGGGGTGATTTTGGGGGAAAACCCGTTTTTCGCCTGTATCTCTGCAACGAAGGCTCGGATCGAAATTCTGACAAACTATGACCCCGGCTGTTGAAGTTTTCACTTCTGTCGTGCGGTCTTAAGCACACACAATTTTTTTTTTGTATAATTCACTTTTTGAAGTGAAAATTTCTTTAGGCGTGTTTTGCATTTTTTTTTGTGGGGGTTGAATGAGGCTGACTCGTCACGCGTCATGCTCGGATATGTAACGTAACGCACCTTATACTGGCGTGTTCCCGTATAGGTAGAGGGCAGAAATTTTCAGGGGATGTAGCCGGGGTAAGGAGAAGATCCTGGACGAAAACGGAACCCCGTACCCCCCCTCGTTTGGCCAGGGGAGGGGAGAGAAGGAAAAACTTAAATAATTAATTCCGGGAGAACGGGAAGAGGTACGGGGTCGAAATTTTTATGGTAGGTGCGCCCCATGGCGGGCCACACGGTGGGAAACGGAGGCTCTAATTTAAGGGGGGATTTTGGGAGGAAAACTGTTTTTTGCCCGTGTCTGTGCAACGAAGGCTCGGATCGAAATTCTGACAAACGATGACCCCGCCTGTTGAAGTTTTCAGTTCTGTCGTGCGGTCTTAAGCACACACCAAACAATTTTTTATAACTGGTATGCTCGAGGGGAGCGAGAGAGCGAAGTTGTATTAAAAAGGGGTAGATCTGCCTCGAATTGGGTAGTAGTGGCAACCGTGAGTATAAATCAACTATCCCCAGAAATTAGCGTCTAGCGGTTGCCGGGAGCCACGATCCCGACTTTTGCCGAACGGCACGACTACGGTTTATTATGGCGCTACATGCTTTGTTTAACGTTTACATTTGTATTTTACATTTTCACTTCATGCAATGCACTTCGCTCGCTGCGAGGCGCAACCAACAAAAACTCCGAAACTAACACAAGGCATGCAAAAAAACTAACTAATCCACAAAAAAAAAATAAAACTTGCAAAGGCCGGGCATCTAACCCATTACTTTGCGTTCTAGACCCGAGACTTACCACTTGAGCCAAGCGTTATATTTCCTGGTTTTCTCGAAAAGTCGCATATAAACGCGTGAAAAAATGTACACAGCATTGACGAGCGGAGTTCAGGATCAATGCTCCCGGTACCAACTACACGCTATTTTTCCAGAATCTCAGAACTGAAAAGGTAGCCGTTCAGGGAATTACCAATAAAACGAGTATGATTAGATGCTTTTATCGAAACAAATCGACTCATGATACAAAGAATAATTATTCTTTGTATCATGAAATCGACTGATCGTTCAAAGAGCAGGTGCGATCAGTTTCGATTTGCAGTGAGTCGGCAGTCTAGTCTAGTCCGCAGCCTGGCACCGAGCAAGCAGCATACCCCACCAGTAGGAGACACCGCCGACCAAGCCCAGCTTCAGGCAAACCGGGAAGGACCGACCGACCGAGCAGGTAAATATCCGTTGTACCGTATTTCTTGTCCGTGATCCTTTCCCTATTGGCAAGTGGAGTAATCCCGGCCATCCTGCCTTGGCAAGCGGAGTAATCCCGGCCTTCCTGCCTTGGCAAGCGGAGTAATCCCGGCCTTCCTACCGTAGTATTCCCGACTCCCCTATTGGCAAGCGGAGTAATCCCGGCTATCCTGCCTTGGCAAGTAGAATAATCCCGGCCATCCCTATTGGCAAGTGGAGTAATCCCGGCCATCCCTGCTTGGCAATCCCGGTTGGCAAGCGGAGTAATCCCGGCCATCCTGCCGTAGTAATCCCGGCTCCCCTATTGGCAAGCGGAGTAATCCCGGCCATCCTGGCTTGGCAAGTGGAGTAATCCCGGCTAAGTATCCTTCCAAACTAAGTCCATCCAGGCTTCACGTCCGAAGCGCATCCGAGTTAGGGAACCGTTCTGCTGGACCGACCGTGTCATAGAGCTGGAGCTATTTGATAACCGTATACCGTATTTATCGTAGGGGTTCCGTACCGTATCTACTGCCACACGTACCGTAGGGCTTCCGGACTGCTACAGTTCACCGTATCTACTACCACACTTATCGTAAGGCTTCCGTACCGCTACAGTTTACCGTGTTTACTGCCATATTTACCGTAGGGCTTCCGTACCGCTACCGTTTAACGTAATTGCTAACATACTTACCGTGGGGCTTCCGCACCGCTACAGTCTACCGTGCGATTAGAGATTCCGATTATTTTACTACCGTTTGAGTTTTTTTAGGCATTACCGGGTTGGGTAGCTTAGAATAAGTTGTCCGATACTTTTAGCTATAAGAAAGTTAGGTTTATGCTTACTGTCGGATAAACGGACAAACGGACAAATACGACCATTATTTTGTTTACACGGAGTGTTTCATTTACCAGGGACCGATTCCGATTATTTAAAAACTGAACCTTGGAAGACCGTTTCTCCCCTGTCTAAAGGCTACCCGGTAGGCGAACAGCGATCCCCTTTGTCGCTGTAAATATCAAAGGGGTGGCGCCCGAGAAAACCGATATACAGGAGGTCGCAAAAAGTAAGTAAAGGGCGTTACATTACTTTTGTACGCTCATATTCTTACTAAGTATAGCACAGTTGTATTAAAACGGCAACACTGCGACCAATCACAGAATGTACAACGATCAATGATATAATTGGATGTCTTTGCTCACTCGCCTCTAGTGATCATGCGTTATAAGCCCTCCTGACAATTATGTGGGGTTTACTGCGTTTGTTTACTATTTTAGAATGTCTAGTATTTCACTTCACGTATAGGCGTTCGCTCGCTCTGGGGGCGCAACTAAATAAAATTAACCCAAAACATGCCCAAAATCATGCAAAAATAACTTAAAAAAAAATGGCGTGAGCTTAAGATTACACGATAGGAGTGAAAACTTCAACAAGCGGGGTCATCGTTTGGCAGAATTTCGATCCGAGCCTTCGTTGCAGAGATACGGGTGAAAAACGGTTTCTCCTCCAAAATCCCCCTCTAAAATTAGGTCCCCCGTATGGTCTAGGGTGGCCCCCCATGGGGCGCACCTACCATAAAAATTTCGGCCCCGTACCTCTTCCCGTTTTCCTTCTCCTCCCTCTCCTGGCCAAATGGAGGGGGGGGGGAGAGTACGGGGTCCCGTTTTCGTCCAGGATTTTCTTTTTACCCCGGCTACATCCTCTGAAAATTTCAGCCCTCTACCTATACGGGAACATGCCAGGCAGTAATAATTATTATAACAAGCGCATTCACCATTTTGTCCAGTAGAAGGAGCGTTACGTGACGGCGTTACGTGACGGCTCAGTCTGATTCAACCCCCACAAAAAAGTGCTGAGCGCGCCTAAAGAAGTTTCCACTTCAAAAATATTTGCATTTTCGACTGACGCGTGAGCACCCGTCAGGAGAATTTGTAATACCTAATATCTATTATAGACGCTAGTTCTGGCTCTATCCGTGTTTTGAGCGCGTTTGCTATTATAATATGACTTTCAATGTTCGCGGGTTTCAGAGCATTTATGTAATACCAACTTAAATTTTCTTTGAATTGAAAATTAAATCCAATAAATGACCTTGTTTCCAATTTGTTGGAAACTCCATGTATTTAAGCGATGGAGAGGCGAAGAGAAGAGGGATCTTTAATTATGAAGCGCAAAGATCTGACCTACCACTATCTGTAAAAAAATATATTTTAAGAACCGAATTTGGCTGGTATTGTTTAGTATTTTATTTGGATGATTATGGCATATGCTGGGAAAATCCTTGTCTGCGATGTGATTTTTCTTTCATACAACTTCACCTGTTTTTCTATCCGCTTACTGACTCCTCGCCTAAGGTCGATAAATCAAAATGTTTGCAGACTAATTTTTCAATCATGGTATGAGGACATTTTTTGCAAACGCAAATTAAATGGTGCTAAAACAACCATTATAATGGCCACATATTTGTCCTATTAAAAGTACAATTTTTCAAAAGCTATACCAACAGAATAGGACATTTAATCGTAGAGCGCATGTCTAGTTGGCATTTGTCCAAAAATTCAAAACAAAACGCGGGTAACCAATAAACAAAATCTCCCAATCAAATTTTATTTTAGCTGTCCAAATTTCAACGTAAAATGGTAATTTAATAAGATCAAAAAACCATTAAAGATGTCCTTAACAGGCTGTTTGAAGAGAATTAATATATTTCGGACCGGATTTCCTCGTGTATGCACTGCCCGTGGATTCTGTTCAGACGAGTGCGCAGATGAAAAGGTAAGACATCTTTACTGACATATTTTTAAACATTACTGACTTTTAAATTATATTGTGTATAATATATTGAGTTCTCAATGTAAAAGTGCATTTTATTTTTAGAAAGGACTCATTCTTGGAGTATACGAGGGTGATAATGAGGAGCCAGTTTTCACAAAGGCTGCGGCGAAATTTAATGATCATTTGGGAGGGAAGTTAATGGAATTAGTTAAATCGTGAGTAGATATTTATGATTGATGCTTTTTGTATCTAAATAGATGTGTTGTCGCAAAAATGTTGCTGTCAACACGTAAGTACAGGTAATATTAAGTCTCTATTCTACAATGTACATTTTACCCGCAAGTAGAGCGCAATTTAACA
>MU182355.1:77322-101922 GCA_016904865.1 Pissodes strobi | reverse complement strand
CGGTGGCGTAGTAGACAAATAGCCGCTTTAGCAGCGCGCTCCTATGTTGCCAAATTGTGCCGAGAGCCATGCGCTAGGGTTGCGGCTAGAATCGATCTTTTGGAGGATCGATTTCTTTAAGCTAAAAAATCGATCTTTTGAATCGATTCTCTTTGGGTCGATTTAATCGAAGATCGATCTTTTTAAAAGCGATTTTAGGATCGATACTTACAATTTTATGTTTGACTGATACTGATATTTTCGGGTTTCGGCCTCGTCAAAATTAATAAATTATTGAATGCAAATAATATGCAATTGGCAACATCGTAATCGCAAATTCGTAACCATATTATTCCGGGAATCCCCCGCCGCGCGTTCGGGAGAATTCTAAAATGCTAATCTCACAATCTCACTGTAATACTGTATTGGTTATCGTGCCGCGTGCGTATGACGTATTTAATAACCTAGCCATTGCATCATTTTTTCTTTTATCATTGCGATTCAATATTCAATTGAGGGTGTGTCAGTGTGCCTATTTTGACATATTTTTTGAATTTTTCTTGGTCGTTAAATTGATAAAGACTGTATTATTTCACTATTTATGATTGCTGTTTGCACTGATTGATGTAAGTAAGACATTTGAAACAATAGTCCAGTTCAGTTGGTCCAGTTATTGCTCGTTTTGTAAGCTGCATATTATTGCATCGCAAAATCTTAAGTATTGTTATTAAGTAACTAACTAAAGATCGATTTTCTTAAAGATCGATATTACTATATCCGATTTAATCGCGAATCGATTCTGTTGCTTTCGATTTGGATCGATCCCAGGAATCGATACTTTTCTGAAAGATCGGCAACCCTACCATGCGCTGTTCCTTCTCTTTGTGAGGCTATTTTCATTAAAAAATACCCTATCTACGAGCATCTATATGTAGCCGAGACTCTCTTGGATATGTGCAATAGCCTGTTGTGCATATTTCGTTTAGTTATTTTTTTTTCATTTCACTATCACTTCACGGATGGCTCTCTCGTCGCTTCGCTCGTTGCTGAAACTAACCCAAGACATCAACAATGCGATGAAAAAAGTTTCGTTTAGCGGAAATTCGTTAGGAAGAAATTAATTCCATTTTTGACATTAGAGTACCTCTCTCAAGGCAGAACAATCAAAATTTTTCGCCGCAAATATATCAATCTCATTTTCAAGAAAAAAAAAATAATAAAAGAGCGGAAATCCCCTAGAAGAAAAAAATCTTGGCTTAGAGTAACTCTCTACCTCTCTAGCCCTAACTAACCAGAGTAAAAAGACACTATCACTATCCCACACTAACCCAAACTAACCAAAACCAACCCAGACCAACCAAAACTAACCCTAATTAATCAGGGTAAAGACTCAAGCTAAGTGAAAATAATCGAAACTAACTTTAATTAAGCCAACAAGCGCAATGAGACAAGTGCGTTACGCATTTGACCAACCCCACAGAACCAAAATTAACCCAAACTAACAAAACATAAAATCTATTAAAACATGTCAATTTAAAGATTTTCCGTATAAAGAGTTTCCGCGAAAAATATTGTACATGTTTAAAGAGCAAATTACTAGCCAAATAGAATTTTCTAATTTTCATCTCCATAATAGATTTCCGATATTCTAAGCTAAAAAAAAAATTAAAATTTTCATTAATAAACATTCTCGAATAAAACTAATAACACCATTTTGTTAAATAGGTTTTTCTGGACCGGCCTAACCCAAACTAACCAAAACCAACCCAGACTAACCAAAACTAATTCTAATTAACCAAAGTTAATGCATGTACTGTATACTAAAAACGTGTATAATATAAAATATTTGAAAACAGGCGAATAGGATGTAAACTAATTTAAAGTTGAATAAAAAGTGGCAAGCCTGTTGATTACAAGCGAAGTGAGGATATTATTTAGAACCTTAATCTGATATTAACTGAATTAATTATTTTTAATCAGTGTGTAATTTAATTTGCAGGGGAGGATGTGAACTTAAAAAGGGTCATGGTAAAACATTTAATAACATAGATAAGGAATTCTGGTCAGTCGCTCTTGTAGGACTAGGCAAAGAAAAGTTAGGATACTGTGAAATGGAGGCCATCGATGAGGGTTTAGAGGCGGTTCGGGAAGCAGCAGGAATAGGAGCACAACTTTTAAAAAAAGAATGTGTAGGTAGAATTTTAATAGAAGGTTTAGGACATCCAGAACAGGCAGCTGAAGGTAGCGCTTTAGCACTGTGGAGATACCAAGAAAACAGGTAATTTCTGGTATTTGCGTTATTAAAATGAGTGTGTAATTTATTTTTACTTATTTTAGATCAAGACAGAACTGGAAACCTATACCCACTTTGGAACTGTTCGACGACAGTGATGCAGAAAGTTTTCAGCGTGGTCTCTTCAAAGCTGAATCTCAGAATCTCGCCCGGCGGCTGTCAGATACACCTGCTAATCAAATGACTCCACTACACTTCGCGCAAGAAACAGTCAACGAGCTGTGTCCATGTGGTATCAAAGTTATGGTCCATGACAAGGATTGGGTGGAGAACAAAAAGATGAACGCATTCTTGACGGTGAGTGACACACTGAGATAAAATCTAGAATAGGCTAGGCTGCCTTTTTACGGACTCCCAAATCACGTCACCTGAGTGAGAATATTGTGTGTTAATAGAATATATTATCTATTTCAATATAATTTTTCATTCATTCATGTAAGATTATCGGAAATAATGTGCTTGGTGTATGATTAATAATAAATGTATTACTTTTATAGGTTGCCCGTGGATCATGTGAACCTCCTGTTGTGGTAGAAATATCTTATTGTGGGGCTCATCAAGATCAGAAACCAATTCTTATGGTTGGAAAAGGAATTACGTTTGATAGTGGCGGTCTATGCCTTAAAAGATGTGATGGCATGGATAGATATCGCGCTGATATGGTGGGAGCCGCTGCGATAATTGCGGCTATTCGAGCAGCCTCGGCATTAAGTTTACCAGTCAATATTGAAGCTATAATTCCGCTGTGTGAAAACATGCCTAGCGGTAAGTATTAAATTAGAAATTGCATTTTGTCGTTATTCTGACCTAATGATTTATGCCAGTTAACAGCACATTTAAGTCAAGGGACTAACTAACCACAGTGGGATTCATATTTGCACCCATTTAGTGAATCGTTTTAGGGTTACTATGACGTCGAAAGCATCTAGCGCCAATTTGTTTAACGTTGCTCGTCCTATAACTGGTTTTATACAGTATTTGAAGCTTCTATCTTATTCTAACTAAAACGGAGTTTTATCCACAATACCGAAACAGAATTATTGCACTCGACGCGCGTTTCGCTAATCAGCGTCGGAAAGACCCCCGTCCGCACCTGCCGCCTTAAACAGGTGACCATTTTTTTAGCAGTGCTCTAATGCTGAAGCCGGCCCCGCCCTCACCTCCCCTATGGACCGGGGACCTGTTGAGCCTCGGAAGTGTGTGGTCAGTAGCTGGTGACGACGTGTAGCCTTCACCTGGCTTACGGACACTGCTCCCTTGACAGCACCTGGCAGAGCCTAGCAGCGGCCGGGGCTTGGGATACCCCTCTACAGTAGACCCTTCAGGCACTCCTTCGCGATCTTCTCAGCTCTCTTTTGTACTGCCTCGGGCCTTTTTATATAGGTCCCAGTCAGTATCTATCCCGCTCTGTCTAGCCCTATTAAAGAGCCTCCTCAGCTGTTTCACAAGGTTCTCCGGGTGGAATTCCACCAAGGAGTCTTCCCTTTACAATGACGCTTAGTCACATGGCAGCTGCTTGCGAAAGCCGCGGCCATCGTGGATCCTATCCACCTTGCGGCGTCATCCAGCTTATCGGCGTTCCGGTATATCCCTTAGACGCCAACTTAGCTCCTCCCTATAGAGGTCCCAGTTGGTTGCTCTGGGATTCCTAAGGGCCCAGTTCTATATATGTATTTGTGGCCAGACAAGCCCTGGTGCACACAGTCAAGTCTACTCCCTCGATTGGCTACCTGTACCCCCACAGATGCAGTGAATTCCAACAATTCTTCCCCTCTCCGATTGGATCCAGCACTGTCCCACACTATGTGATGCGCGTTGCTATCACATCCAATCAGGAGTGGGATATTTACCTCCTCGCAGTAGGTAACCAGATTCCTGATTCCTTCCGGTGGCAGAGTTGATCGGCTGGGAAGTACAATGATGCTAGTTCCACCCTCTGCACACCTACGCTTGTAGGTATCCTGACCCGGATAGGGACGAGGTCCCTGCTTATCCCTTAGGAAAAAGCCTCCAGCCCCTTTGTCAATATACCTGCTCTCGGGTCCCCCATAGTCGGATCCGGTGTATACAACACAGATCCCGCCATGGACAGCCCATTTATCCTGGATTTGACAATCCAAGGTTCCTGGATAAGTACAATTGCTGTACCCTCCTCGACTACTTTTCTGCATAGGTCGGCCGTAGCAGCCCTATTATGCTGCAGATTTATCTGTAGAATGGACATGGTAAATGCCCACCCTTCATTCATACCTACTGGAGAGTGCCCCCTCAGACTGAGTCAGATTATCGGAGCCCCTAATCTGTGGCACCCCCGGAGGGGGCCCATCCCTACACTAGTCCCTGACTGAGGAGCGGCCCGCGGTGATCCCACCATGGCAGAACCGGCAGCCTCCTCAGAGGCCCCCCAAATTCACGTCCATGGTGAGCTCACCCTCGAGGCCCTCCTCCGGAGAGCTCCCGTCTGGAGCCGCTGGCCCCTCCTCAGGTCTCGACCCCGGTGCGGCCAAGGTTACCCTTACCTGCATCGCCAACCAGAACATGAGAGAGCCCCTGGACGCGATGGTGTAAGCGGACCTGTCGTCTACCACCATCACAATCCTGGAGCCCTTCTCCTCGGTCGTCCTTTTCCAGACTCTCTTGAGTCGGCAGTCCAAACCATTCTGGACCTCAAAGCAGCGGACACTCGCTTCATTAGAGACGACCGCCCCCAGCCCAGAAATCCAGACCGCCGTCCTGAGCGTATGACTGCGGGGCCCCTTTTGTGGTCTTACTTTTTCGCGGGTCCCGCTCTTACCCGCCTTCTGCTGCTCTTGCCGGGTGCCTTCGGATTGGCTCCTGAGCCGACCTTCGTTTTGCTCTTCCCGCCCGCCGCCGCCGTTTCCGGAGTGCCCCCTACGAAGCCTTCCGTTCACGGCGTGCCAGGTTGAGTCTGGTCCGAAGACGAGCTCGCTGTCAGTCCAGCCGCCAGGAGCCTCTTCCTCTTCGCCGTCTTCTTCTGAGCTCCGCTTCTGTTTTTGAAGCGGGGCTTCTCCATTATCCTGGCTGAGGGCCCAGCCGTGGCCGAGCCCAAGCCCATGCCCCTCTCGCTGCTAGTAGGGGTAGCGGTCGTTCCCCTTGAGGAGCCCGGTTGCTCCCCCGCCTCAAAGGGGGGCATTTATTTTGATAGGAGACCCTTTTCGGATCCCCTGTTTCCTTTTTGTTTCGGTCTGTCCTTCATAATAAGTCCCACGAGTATGGGAGAAATAACAGTCACCAGCCAAGGAGCCCCCACTTGACCAGAAGGCAGAAATAAAGTGGAGTGTGTCCGGTGCCCCGAGTTTAGTCGGCTATCGGCTGAATACACCCCCAGCCATTCATCCCTTCGGCGCCGACAAAACCTTGGGATTGGGTTTTTTTATGGTGGTCCCCGTCCACTTGACCCAGGTGATTAAGCCAACGCCCCCGAGCCCCCCAGCCCACTACCTCGTCGAGGGTCATTGCTAGCCAGGCGGTTGAGGGTAGGTGTCGTGAGGTGGTCTGCGGCCGGCTGTTCGTGCAGCATGTTGGGGGATTATAACCCTCAGCCGCCGTTATTCCCCGGCAGGCCAAGTGCGCCTGATGAGCATTATAAGATCCTTTACACAAATAGTGCACTATATAAAAATCGGCCTTTCCCATTGGTCGATCCGCATGGCCCTCCGCTCGCTTCGCTCGCTACGGGGGCTCAAGAAAAGGAAACCAACCAGATGCTAACCCAATCTAACCCAAGACATACCCAAAATTAAGAAAAAAAGCTGTTTAGAAACATAATTAAAAAAAATAATAAAAAAAGCAACGGGTTCGAATTCGCGTTTTCCAAGTGAGACCCAACGATCTAAACCTCTACACCACCAGAGCTCTTGACAGAAATCGATTGCATCACGCAGACATATCGTAATACGAGATAGATCGACCAATAGGAGAGGTCGGTTTTTACATAGTGCACTATTTGTGTAAAGGATCTTTATGCGCCTGATGACACTCCTGGCCCCCTCCTATCCGCCACCTGGAGACGCGACGCGCTCAGTAGGCACTCAACACCTGAGCAGGCTGTCTGTAACCGTTAGTGTAAAACGTGACCTTTCTAACGCCAGAATATAGGCCACTATTTCCAAATAAGTGGTTGCCTATATTCCGGCGTCACGCGGCCTAAGATGGAATTAGATTTTCATGTTGATGATGTGGAACATATCCTATTGTTTACATGTCAGTGTCTCAATTTTTTTCAAATGGCTATTTTGTCAGCTTCTGTGAAGCGAGATATTTCTTTCTGTGCGATTTTATTTTTTTTGCTGGCGGGCCTAATCTGGCCGCGACTTATTTATTGATTTGATTGTATATCTTAAATAACTGCAGTCCTTGAACATTAGTATGCGATACCCATTGAGGATACAAGTTTCGCTATTGCCTCAACTCTTAAGTTAAGTTTTCTTAAACGTCGTTTTTCTAAAATTAGATAAGTCTGAATCATCGTTGACTTTTTTTAAAATGTTGTCGATAGTGAGGAGTTCATTTCTAAAAAACGTACGCACTTTTTTATCAAATTCATGAAGCAAATTTTGGCGATTCTGATTAGTTTTGACTCAGAAAATGTAGATAAGGAACACTACAATAATACTTCTCTCGTGCTCTTATTTTATCCTTTACTCTACTAACAATCATATTTAACACCAAGGCAGGATATTCCTGAATATTATGTTTATGAACGTTTCACTGGGTTTTGCATTAAAATGACTCTTTCTGGTATAGGGCGCCTATATAACTATCATGCAATTTGCCAAATTCCTGTCAGACATTTGTAACTTACAATTGCTGTCTAGAACAAATACTAAATTATGAAAGTCATCAAGATTCACATTTACAGATCGTTGGCCATTTCTGTTCCCATACCGCAAAACATGAAAAATATTTGTCGGGACATTATAGTTTTCTATTTTTTGTAAATATTTTCTGAATTTTACCTTATGTAAACCAAACGCAAGAAATTATTAAATTCATTGGTGCATGCCTTATCAAATATTTTTTTACCGCTGAAAAGTAAAATCTTTCCTTTACTCCTGATGATGATTTATTTTAACAATTTAAGGTATGTCCATGAAGTGCGGCGACGTAGTTATGGGATTAAACGGCAAATCTATCATGATCACTGATACTGATAATGAAGGTCGTCTTGTCTTGGCGGATGCTTTAGTATATGGGCAGAATGCTTATCACCCAAGACTTATCATCGACGTCGCTAGCTTGACTCCTGGAGTGAGAGCAGCATTGGGTTCAGCAGCAAGCGGAGTATACTGTAATTCACAGACTATGTGGTCCCAGGTAATTTCATATATTTGACATTTAATATCATAATAGTTTAATTATTTTTCGGATAAAAAAGTTATTGATTTAATATATCTTTTCTCACTTATGAATGAATTAATATGCAGGCAAGAGTTACGGGTACAGCTGAAAATGTATGCTATCGCATCCACCATTTCATCAAAATTAGGTTTTCCACATATTATAAATTAAGAATATAATTCTTTTTATTTTTGTCCATTCCTACTTTCAATCAAACTCACCCTTGCAAACATAGGCATAGACCTTTGAATATAAAAATAAAGGAAGGAGAATAAGCTCAAATATTGGTGACGAGAATGGTTGTTGCATATGGACAACGTTGTGTTGTGTTTAACCTTTAAATTTCAATTCAAATAAACTCCTGTTTTCTTTATATATTCGAGCAAATACACTTATACCTGTGAAAAGTTAATTGTTTATTTTTTGGCGTCACGGAACAGCCACCACATGCACAACTAACCATTTTTGTTATTAGTGTTGTTTTGCTAAATACACAGCACTATTTTCACTGTTTTGGTGTATTTTTGCAAATATTGAACTATTTAAAACATAAAACTGTAAAATTTCCTTAAAATTGATAGAAAGCATTTACGTATCCGAAACTGACAGCGTACAACCGAAACAGTGAGTCTGAGTCATACTTGGTTGTTCAACATGGCCGATTCTGCCGCCCGTGTTTGGCATCGGCAAAGATCGTAACACTCCTTCCTTTTTTATATTCACAATATAATACTAAATAGCGAATGAGATAAGGAGTAGAACGTGTGTATCAGAACTAAACAACACACTTTTGGAAGGTGCGCGTTTGCAACACTAAAAATTTAAGTAAACATGACCGTAAATCAAGAATATGCATTTTTAAGTACAAACTATATGCGAAACCACGTACAACGCTTCAGCTTTACATATAATGAAATGAAACAAAATAAGCAATGTCTTCCCTCGCTTCGCTCGCTCCGGGGACGCTGCTAACCAGCACTAGCTCAAACTAATCCACAGATGTAATAGTAAAGCGATAAATATTATTAGCAAGAAAGCAATAAACCCGGGCATGTGCGTTACGGATTAATAATAGGCCTTCTTTTTTACAAATATGTGCGGAGTTTCGTAAACCCCTATCAAAATGCTGCCGCGTCACGATTCATTTTTCCAACACGACGGCATTGCTTTTAAAATGCATCGCCGCCTCATGTATAGATTTATAATAATATAGTTCTTTTTAATACATTAGAAATCTAATTTATATTTTAGGTAGGTATTTTAAACAAACGGGTATAATTTTCGAAAGATGCACAACGAATATTCTGTTAATTTTTAATATATATGAGCGCCGCGAGGGCGTTGATAAATAGGGGGATAGGGGGCCATATCGCTCCCCTGGCTACGCCTCTGGATATGAATTTGAAATTGTACGACCTTTTCGATGCGAAAATCGAACTCACTCCCCCCCCCCTCCCCATAAGATATTCGAAAGAAAAAGATCATCCCTCTTAAAAATTCCCTATTTCGTGCCCAAATCTGAAGAAAAATGCCATATTTTGAGACAGAGTTTGGCATGACGGACTGCTCAACAAACTGCCGTCCTTGGGACTGCCCGCCTCTCTCTGCAGATGGCTGGCCAGTTTCCTTAAGAACCGATCCCTACATGTTGCAGTCGATAGACACATCTCGGACACATTCACCATCAACGCGGGCGTGCCTCAGGGCGCAATACTTTCATTAACTCTGTTCCTCATCTATATTAATGACCTGCTGATCGAAACGAATAATCCTGTTTACAGTTTTGCAGATGACAGTACCCTTGTCTCCCACTTTAGATCAGAAAAACCTTTACCAGGGACTGAGACTCATCACCGCAGACAGGAGCAGATTACAGCAATTAATCAAGACCTGGAGAAAGTTCAAACTTGGGGCGACCGAAATTTGGTCCAGTTCAATGCAGCAAAGACCCAAGCAGCAACGTTTACTAAGAGGGCCAATACAGCGGGCCCTGACATCATTATGGCAGGATCGACCATTCCTTCATCCTCGTCAATCGGGCTGCTGGGTGTCTCGGTCAACAGCAATATGTCATGGCATGACCATGTTGCTAACATCGCAAAATCAACCTCCCAGAAGCTTGGTGCGCTATTTCGCAACAAAAAACTCTATACACCGCAGCAGTTGCTCTTGCTCTACAAAGCGCAAATAAGACCGTGCTTAGAATATTGCTCACATATCTGAGGTGCCGCACCAAAGCACACCCTAAAGTTGCTGGATTCCATTCAGAAGAGAGCTGTGCGTCTCGTCGGCGACCCGGAATCTGGATAGTCTGGAACATCGCAGACATGTGGCCGAGATGTCTCTGTTTTACAGATACTTTCACGGCAGATGTTCCCAGGATTTGGCCCGCATAATCCCGCCCCTGGCAACTCCTGTCAGGCAGTCCCGACAGACGGCAGGAGCGCACCAGTTCGTCGTACAACTAGAAACACCTAGAACATCGCTTTATCAGAACTCCTTTGTCTGGCGCACTGCATCACTGTGGAACTCACTTCCAGGACATCTGTTTCCCACTAATTACAACCTACAAATATTCAAGAACCGTGTCAATCAACATCTTCGCACACACACCGCTCGTCGAGCGCCATAGGATCTACCTTTAGTGTGTGTGCCACTGCCATAAAAAAAAAAAAAAAAAACAATTACATTTTATTGAATATCCACCTTATTTGAAGTTGTATCGAAAAACTTTATAGGAGCTTTCCGATCGGCCTTAAGACGACGCAAGTATTGGCGCACACCGATTTGAGATATGTCTTTCCGTTACCACATAAATGAAGAAAATATGAAAATCACGTTTGGTCGATTTGGAAAAAAAACGAAACGTCGTACAATCAAACTGGATGCGGCACATTATAGTACCCAACGAGACCCATCTTTTCCCCATTTAAAGTTTACCTCTAACCTTTACCGTTTTCAAATTATAGCCGATTTAAGGAAAATCTCGGAAAACATTTTAGTAAAAAATATTCGTTTTTATTACGGAAACAATTAAAGGGGTCAATTTACATGTTATTAACATAAAAATAAAATTTCAAAATAATTTTTGAAAAAAAAACACACATTTTTGATGGTATGTAATATTTTCGTGTCACTCTTAGTTTTGGAGCTACGACCGTTCTCGAATTTAAACGACCGATTTCTCGAAAACTAAGAATATTGTTTTTTTTTCGTAAAGTACTTTTTTTCTCGGTCTTAAGGTCCTCTACCTACATGCCGAATTTTAAATCGCACACGAAGACGCATGAGTCTTCGTGTGCGGTTGTTGATATAAATACAAGCAAGGGTACACCTTCCGTACGTCGCGTCTAATACGCGTCTACGACGAGAAGCTCCGTGTGCAGATAGCCTTACTATACTCTTTCTCCAACTTTAATGGACGCCTGACTCATTGAAATAATTATATACCTAATAGTAATAGGGAATTTTGTTATAATACAAAATAATATTCTCATCTGGCGAGAACAGAAGGGGTAATATAAGTAAAAAGAGTAAATCTTTTCCTTGTTACTTAATTAAAAAAAATATGTGCCTCACCTTTATAAGCACAAAACTGAAGTGAAACTTCTGAAAGAGATATTTGTTGGGGAGTGGATGCTGCTTCTCACTCCAACACAAATGGGGACACAACACTTGGGTTATGTCGTAGAACCGCGTAACTGGTTCTGGTTAAATGTTCGAAGGAACACAGCCATAGGCTGAATTATTGTCTCAGGAAAAGTTACATTAACCCACATTAAACACAAGTCCAAATTTGGTTAATTTTAATATTAATTAATAAAAACGAAACGTCTATGTTCAAAAGAAAATTTAAATATTGGTATGAACTAGTCAAATGTTTGTGCTTAAACCTACTCTTCGTCCGACCCACTTAGTGTCAAATATCCACACCAATGCGTTAAAACTAAATTAAAAACAACCTTAAATTATTCACTGATCAGTCTGATCACTACACGTTTCTCTTTCACTTCTTACTAACTATAACAAACAACCATCTAGAGAACTGCTTGTAAGTAGTGAAAATACACCTTGACTTCCAAAACTTCTTCCAACTTTCGCGATAACATTTAATTAAAGACAGAGCAATTCTAAAAGGGCAGAGAGAACTTCAACTAAGTAATTTAGGGCTTCACTTCCAACTTTCGCGATAACATTTAAGTAAAAACAGCGCAATACAAAAACGGCAGAGAGAACTTCAATAAAGTAATGTAGGGCTTCAGAGATGCAACTTTAGAGCGTAATATCAGAGCAGAGCATCAAAAGGCTCAAACGCCATTTTGTTATATAGGCAGATCAACTACAGGCTCGAAAGCCCGTAGACCTTACCTGACGTCTACTAACTTCTGACCAACTTAAATTTTTGATTCTTTTACTCTTCCCGCGCACTTCTTTCGAATGCATAAAGAACCATTAATACATCAACACATTATAGAGATTAGAAAATGCAACAGAAACAGCCTGAAATTCTAGCACGGTCAAAATGACCTGTCAAGCTCCAGATAAGCGTTAATAAATAAGAGTTTTTATAGCATTCAAAATACTCGAGAATGTTTTTAAGGGCGAAATAATTTTCAAGAGCATTAATAAAGAAAATTAGTGTGACTTTTCACAACAATATTAAGAATTGAGTTTTAATTTTTTTTCAAACTTAACTTTTTACTCACAACTTTTGCTCCCGGTTTCGATACTTTTTATTTTATTTTTTTCTTTTTTTCCAACGTTCCAACGCTGAAAACCGCGTTGCTTTAACTTTTTTTTATTGATATTATTTTCTTATCTCGTTTTATAACACTTTTATTAACTTTCCGAACAATTTTTAGGTTTTTTTCAATTTCTTCCCATTTTGTCGTCCAGGATCCTCATTTTACCCTGGCTACATGTCCTGAAAATTTCAACCCTTTAGCTATACTAAAACATGCTTAATTAAAAGGGCGTTTCACTTTGATAAGCGTTTCATTTTGATAAGCATTTTTTCTGACTTTACCCTCGCTAAAAAAGTTTCACTTCAAAAATGTGTAAATCGAGAATTCACCGCCTTTTACTAGTTACGTAATACCATATTATTATACAATGGTAATACAATATCATTAATTTGGTATACCTTTTCCTTTGAAGAATTCTTATTGAACGTATATTTTTTCATTTAATGCTGCATTTATATCGATAAGTATTTTTCAGAGATGAACTTAATTATTCCACCGATATTTGTTGCAGGTTCGAAAGGCTGGCGTAATAACTGGCGACCGAGTTTGGCGACTGCCTCTGTGGAAGTATTTCACCAAGAAAGTTACAAGGTTCCGATCTCATGATGTCAACAATAAAGGACTGGGCCATGGCTCTTCCTGTATTGGTGCAGCCTTTTTGAACGAGTTCGTAGACTGTGTCGACTGGATTCACTTTGACGTTACTGGAGTCGGTTTCAAGAGCGAAGAAAAGAATTATTCATATTTAACCAAAGGTCGAATGACTGGAAGACCTACGCGAACTCTTATCCAGCTTCTATATCAATTGTCTTGTCCATCTGAAGGACAAAGAAAACTCGAATAGGTTTCTAAGTTAACCTCTTGTAAATCTTGTCTAGCCGATTTTTGTTGTTTCATGAAACCGCGCATTTCATCGTTTCGTTGAAATTCGCCCTTCATCGCTGCCTAAAATTTAATCGTGAAAATAGAGGAGATTGCACAGTTTTCACTGTGGATTTCCACTTCACAAAGTTTTCCCGGCCGGGTTTGGGTTTTGGGTTTTACAGACTAATACTTTAAAAAAGCAGATTGGTCACCTGCAGCAGTTCCGTTTAGTTTTATCAAAATGCCGTGCATTACTTTTTAAAGAATTGAAAAATAAAATAAAATAAAACACTTGAGGTTTTCTTAAGATATCTTATAACGTAGTGGTTTCCTGTGTGCCAACTGTTGTAATAGTTAGGTGGAAGTCAAATATTTTCAAAGATGATTCTTATAATTAACGCAGTCGCCTTAATTATATATTCCAGATTTGCGTCAACAAATAGGAATTGCAAATATTTTGGCTGATGCAATCCGGTTCCAAAGTAACATCAGAATCTGAAAATTTTAGGTCACTGTCTTGTTTTTGTATAATTTTATTGCAATTGTATTTTTATGTGAAAATTTACAAAAATATATATTTTTATTAAGCAATATGCAGTTTCCTTGTCAGGTCAGAGCAAAACAGTTTATTCTATTCTTAAACTGGTTTTCAGCGCAAGTAGCAAAATCAGTGCCAACTCGTCGGATGTTGCACCTAATTAAACCGGTCTTATAGTAATTTGTTATTAAAATTATCAAAGTATCGATTTTTAAAATATTACTTTCAATATTTAGCGCGCCCGTACCTATATTGCCATTGTTCCCTGATTTCCCCTAATCGATACTCGATTGCCATATTTAGAATATTATTCTAATATGAAACATGAAGTCTACAATATTTGCGTATAAAATTAACAAATAACATGTAATAGATATTGAAAAATTTTGGAAAAATAGGAATTCGTATTACTGAGTGTCTTCAGCAGGTTGTAACTGGAATAGCAATTTTCAAAATACACAGTGTGGTCAGAAACTTGTTCGAAGCATTGAAGCAATTCTAAATCAACTTTAGAACCTGATATTTTATCTCGAGATCCTTTTGTTTAGCTCCACAGTACGTATCATAGTTGTAACAATATCTAGTAGAAAAAAACTGGATGTTTTTAAAATCAAATCTTGTAATAGATATTGAGAAATTTTGGAAAAATTAATATTTCATAGTGATTTTATAAATTAGTAAAATTAAATGTTCCTAAAGACAGACACACAATCAGATCACATTCAAATCTATCTAGGAGAAATGTATGGAATAGTTATTTTCCTAACAAGTGCGCAAAGTGATACTTTATCCCACGCGACTGATGGCGACCGAACGACGCGAAGCGGAGTTCGGTCAGTCAGTCGAGTGTGGAAAAGTCACTTTGCGCAAGTGTTAGGAACAATATTTATTTAAACGTGCATTTAATTTTTTAATACATGGTTGCCCATAATTGAGTTAAAATGTAAATATCTATATCTCTTGATAATCTGATGCAGGTATTCTGACAATTTTTTTGTAGAATATTTTCCAATAAACAAATTTCATAAGTTTGAAAATATATATAAATCAGACACTGGATATTACGTCCTTAAAAATCGATTTTAAGTAGGCCCGTTAGCTGGGCTTTGAAATAAACCAAAATTATTATTGCTCAATGAAGAACTGCACATCAGTCCGTAGTAGTATTGTCTTTGGTTTTATGCATTTCTCAGAAAATGACAAATTCGCTAACAATTTTACCTACTCGAGTGTGGTAAAGTGTACTTTTCTTCACTCATTATAGGATTAGTAACTTGAAAACTATATGTGTTAGAAAATAGGTTTAATGGAAAAGGTTGTATCCTATTTAATTGCTAGTTCAATGCTGCATTAATAAGTGGATATTCCATATATTTTAATTGTCGAGATATTTTCAAAAAAGTAAAGATGGTGACGAAAATGTATAATTTAAGTGCTGTTTTAGAATATATAGTTCAATCTTACAATTTGATAAAAAAAAACATAACAAGAGCCTTAATCCCAAAAACAAAACTTTTCTTAAGTATTATCTTTGTTTAATAAAATACAATACAACACACAAAACAAAACAAAAACGGGTTAATGAAATGAAATAACAGAAAGTTCTAATGATAAAATATGTAATGCATCTGTATGTCATACAAATCAGTATTTTTTGTTAAAAGAACAACAAAAATGTATGAAACTTACCAAAATAATTATTGTGCTTTTCTCCCCCACACTTAACATTCATATCTCATAACAGGATTAAAATAGATAATATTGCGGATTACAATGAACATTATACAAACAACAAAGAACAAATAAAAAACAACAACCAAATTACACAGCGCAATACAAGGACGACTGTTGAACTCTGTACTATATTTTGTCGAAAATTTCCAGTAGGTACAAACAAAAATTTAAAAATTACATAAAATCAGCTCTTTTTGAAAATACAATTTTTTCTATTTTGGTATCATAAAGAAGTCTTTTCGATACGCAAAGTAGTGTCGAAAAGAAGCTCTTTTCGACACTACTTTTGTTGATTGTTACGTTTTTCCCGTGGGTTCTTAACAAAACTACAACTTGACTATTTTTAACTAAATACTCTCTTTATTCTCTACCACTGTATACAATCAGACACACTAAACTACTCTTATAACTTTACCACTAATAGATGTTTCCAATTTCACACTCAATGATTAACTAACTAACTAACATTCGCCTTAGGTCTGCTTATATATATAATCTCCAATCTATCACGTATATTCGGGAAGCATTCCGAGGCCACTCTATATGATCATCGTCCATCGAGATAATTCCAGCGCTCCTGAATATTCGCGGCCGGTCGGGCGGCGATGACTCATATATAAACACGATACGCTACAAGGCAAGTTCTATAGGGTAGCACAAAAACGTTCGGACGGTTGTTAGTCGTGGCAATACTAACAAAATTGTTCAATGTCAAGGCGCAGTACGACGCCAGACGTCAAAAGTGACAAGATGGCCGTCCAACTTTTGATAGCGACTTGAATAAATTAATGTTTATTATTAAGAAACGTGCAAAATAGAAAAAAATAGTATAAAATACACGTTTTAAAAGACCTTTAGCGCACTCGCACTTAGGAAACTCCCCGCAAGCGGGTCGTTTCCTAATTTCGGAGTCGTGCCATTAAATATGGTCTTTTAAAACTAGTATCTTAATATACTATTTTGGCTTTTTGAAAACATGTCGAAAATGAAATAGATAAATAAAATTCATTATTATGAATTATAAATTCATTAAGGTTAATTCATTCAGAATTGAACTAGCAATTAAATAAGGTTTTCAATTTAACCAATTTTTTATCTCTTATAGTTTTCAAGATCCTCAAAGACATTGCTATC
The DNA here is from genome assembly GCA_016904865.1 of Pissodes strobi. Taxonomy (NCBI): domain Eukaryota; kingdom Metazoa; phylum Arthropoda; class Insecta; order Coleoptera; family Curculionidae; genus Pissodes; species Pissodes strobi. The sequence continues at coordinate 85,274 of MU182355.1, read as the reverse complement.
TTTTTCGGACACACTTTATGTGAGGAACCCAGGATGATGCTTCAATTTATCACTTTATAACATCAGAATATGCGTATTATTATACTCTCCAAAGGGCTTACTGGCCAAAAACATCATCCAAAAATAGGTCACTATCTCCCGGTCTATATGCAAGAACGCTTGGAGAAATGTATAGACATTTGTGTAATTTGTTTAAAATTCAAATTAGATTTTTGTAGTTATGAGTATAATTTTATTTTAAAATGTTACTGCTCTTTTTGCTTGAATACATTCTTATTCACTTACATACAATGCGGCGCGCGGCGTGTCAAATAGTGTATACGTTCTAACTTTCCCTGCATGCATCTCACAAACAAAATAATTTTTTACAAACGTTTATAGGAATTTTTCTCTCCATATTTCGATCCAACAATTTCGATCCCAGAATTAAGGGCTATATGTTAAAAAATAAAAATTGCGAAAAAAAAAACACAAGACTCTTGCATGCTAGGTTTTGGTCTTGCCTAAGTCTTGCAATACTAGGTCTTGGTCTTGCATAAGTCTTGCACTGCTCGGTCTGGGTCTTGATCTTGCAGACCTGGAGGGGGTCTTGGTCTTGCTTTTTCTGCAAGACCAAGACCAAGACCGCAAACCAAGACCAGTCTCACTCATCACTATTCTTATCACTACTAATATGTCGCCTTTTATCTGCTTTTTCTCCACTAGAGACTGAAAAGGGATCATTGCATTTTTTGCAAAAAGGTCGTAGATTCGATTTTTGTTTTCTTAATAAAAGGAAATTCTTTTTCAAGGTCGATAGAAAATTTGCATTTTCTTTTAGATATTGTAGGTAGATAGTGAAATGACCAAAACTAAAACCAAAATTCGAAATTTATATAGATGAGTACTACAAATAAAAAAATTATTACTTTAAAAACTCTTTTTTTAAATTATAATTTTATTTATTAATTACCTTTAGCTACCAAAACATGGAAACTTTCCGTATTAAAATAGAGTTTCATATTTTTATTTCCAAAAGACCGAAGTAAAAGGAAGCGGCGGCGTAAGAAAACGCAATATATTGATAATGAGGGACGTTTTCGAAAATGCGGGACTAAATACCAAAATACGAGACCGTCCCGCCTAATGCGAATGGTCACTTTACCATTGTAGTTTGGGAAAATGTCAAACCAGGCCGGAATATCTCGCTTAATAAATTTTAATAAGTTTTAATGTGTTTGTCAGTATACAGTTTATTGTGTTTAATGTTTAATGTTTCCCTTCCGATTTTTGTCTTTGCTGTGTTCTAGTTCACTTATTTTGTTTTATTTTTATTTTATAACAGCTATTTGGTACTTACAAGCTGACGAGTTTAAACTTTTTTAGTGATAACATGAATGCATGAATTTGAATATGAATTTGCGAGGGCCGGAGGGCTGGCATCTAAAACGAATTTGATTATAATTCGAATTAATTTTATGTCAGTCTTCAAGCTCATACAACTGAGAGTCTTTATTTTTGTAATAAACACTGTTTTTTTTGTTGATAATTGGTGCACTGCCTGATTAAAAAATTAATGCATACATATTGAGGGAACGCGATTAAATAGCAATCGTAAAACTGTCATATTAAATAGAATTGAAGTGAAATATTAGAAATGAGAATAGTTCCGAGTGGAAATTTACGCTCCCGATGAGAAATAAGTTCTCCCCCTTTCGGACCACCCCTTGAATTAAAGAATACATTTAAACATATCTTCTCTTCTCATAAAAATTACTGTTGTTTTTTAATAATATTTATCACAACTATCGTTTGCCCAGCGTATGGGTTAATTTTCTTGGAATGAATACAAAATTAATTACTTTTATATATGCGCCAATGAATAAAGAATATTATAATACAAAATACCATTTTCCTATATATCTACAAGATTTTTCAAAGTAATTACAAGCGGTTCAAGCATGACAGCAGGTTTCTTACTATTAACTTTCCATAAATTAATTAATTATAAAACTGGTTATTTCCAATACTCTCGGCACGTTTATAATAATCGGACCGAGCAGAAAACTTTAGTTTAGATTTTTATTTCCAATAGTTAAGTGATTATTCAATACCATATATCCTTTTCCTCTGATGTGTAGTAATCTTACGTGTCAATGAATGTCCTGGAATTTTTAGTTACATCCAGATTTCAGCAAGTTGTAAGGTAAGTAAGAAAAAATGCAAATGAAAATATAGAAGAGTTAAAATTATAATTTGAACTACCCTTGAAATATCTAGAAAAATCAAAATTAATCTATTTACTAGGTACATGGAAACTAATATGCACTTAATAAAATAATTAACACCAAAAATTTATTGTATTTTCCATATTTTTAAAGTTAAATAAAAAATTAATGATTGTGGTCTATACTTAGATGAGATATATACGTAATTTTTGTTCATTTCTATAGGTACCTATCATATTACCATACATAAACTTATCGTCTGGTAATGCCATAAAGTTTTCAAAAGTGAAATAATGTATATCAAATCATTTTGAATTCATTCATGAAATTAATTTGAAAAAGAAAATAGACTACTATCTATAGAAACGAGTTCCTTTTAAAAATGATGCTACATAGTTGAATGCTTTTAAAACAAACCGATTAAGAACGAAATATATTACTTTTTTAAGGGAGGATAGGCACATGCTTAAACAACTAGCGCCATAATACCAATACATTATAGACACCTATTTTCTTTATTAGAACATTACTTATTTTTTAGTTACTAATTTAATGTATACACAAAACGTTACACCGAATTTTGAAACTGTCGTTTCAGAAAGTTTAATACATGTAGATATACGTACCTAATAACTTTATAGATACATGTGAAAACGCCTTTTAAAGATTTTTGCTCCTTTTTTAATTCGACAATTCTTTGCTACCAAAGAACCACATCCTAAAATATCGACATGAAGTTTGAGAAACCTCAATATAGTACCATTTTTTAAATTTTTTACTGTAAAGTATTACTCAGAAAATGTTCATATATTTTTGACATTTATAAATAAGTGTATATACTTCTTAAAGTAACTATTATTATGTTTAATCCTTTAATTTAAGTTATGTAATTACCTCTTTTTACAGCTTAGAGAAAAACCTCCAGACCAAAAAAGGCAGCCGCAGGGGCAATTCGGGCAACCGAAAAGAATTCCAAGTTTTGACACAAATCCAGCACGTACCTTAAATTTATGCTCTGAACGCTAAAACTTGAAAGTACAGCCGCATCGAAAACATAATCAAAATGGTTCAAAGTGCTATCATTACGTCAGTTCCAGTTCATGAAATCTCGAATAATAGGACTAAATCAAAGTAAGTTTTATAGAAACTAGTTATTTTTTAAGAACTGGTTAATTTGAAAAAGAATGTAACTAGCCCACTTAATTAAATTCAATCGGTCACATAATATGATCAAAACGGTAATTTTTTTTATATGTTTTAATTTTAAAGTAAGTTTGTGTTGCAAAAAATTATATGAAATAAATCGTTTACCAGATAAATGTAACAAAAGGCACGAAATGATATGTATCAGTTTATAGAATTATTCAAAAGTAAATTGTTTTGTTACTGCTAGTGTGGGAATATAATATTGCATTTAAAGCAATAGCAAATTATGTTATTTTCATTATTTCATTGGAAAAAAAGAATTCGTCTTAATTTTTGTTTGCGATTTTTTTTTTGAAAGAACCTCTGTAAAACAATTGTACGTCGTACTATTTAGTTTTCTACTCGCATGTAGCGGCTGTTACTCGTTCGGATGAATCCAAACCTTTATTCTCATGAGTAATAGCCATCATTACATGTTCGTTAAATAATATACTATTTTTCTACGGCATTCTTAGAAAATAGAATTTTCGGCTCTTTTGGCCCTGTTGGAAACAACATTCGAGGGAGGAAAATGCCTACTTTCCTCGCTAGGGAGGGAAGAGTTGAAATTTACATTTAGATTCTAGTTTGCTAGATAAAAGCATTCTTGAAACTGACAATGACAGTAAAGTCAATTTAAGTGCATCACCGTTTAAGATACCTTTTCATAAAAAAAAAACTTCATTTGATATTTTTCTGTAAAAGTCGTAGATAAAATCATATTACACTACGCCTAACGCAAAGCGGGAAGAGATTTCCTCCCTAGTCTTTAGTAATAAAAATAACTATTATAATGCTTTAATTAAGCTAAAATATACAGATGTACCCTCGGAATCATGAATCATATCATAAGAAGCAAGTCTGAGAAACAAAGCTCATTCTTGAGACAAAAAGGTGTAGTGACGTGTTTTATATGCACTCATTTGAATAGAAAAAATGTCAGTCAAATTGTATAAATTTGTTTAATAATTAAAAATTAGATTCGCAGAAGTTTATTCCGCTAGGGTAATATTTTAATTATTGTATATACGTGCTTAAATAAAAAACCGTTATTAGAGAAAACTAATTAAGAATTTTTTTTACAGAAAATCTATCTTAGGAGCAGCTTGCAAACAAGAACAAGATAAGAAAAAAGAAGAGTCTGCAAAGAAAAATTTAGATTCGAAATGTGGAGCGTGGGGTTCGACATTCAAAAACCAAAATCATTTCGCTAGCTTACATCATTGTTAATTTATCGAATTGTTTGTTAAGTTAGGTATGCTGGATCTGCTGCTTGGAGCAAAACAAAAAACCTGCAATCTCTGACAATCGGCATACAAAATTAAATCCCCGAGCAGCACATAAAACAAAACGTTTAACCTTCATGTATAATAACGCTATACCTACATGAAGGTTAAATAATTCAATAATCATAAATAAATATCTAGTAATACTGTATAATAATATATTTATGTATTAAAATTATCAAATGATACAAAACATATGATTACAAGACTTGCTGAAATATACATTCTATGTTATAAAAGGTTGTACAACTTTTGTCTTTCTTTTGTTCCTAATCTGGGTAGACCAAAATTTCTCGATGCCTATAACTGCTATGGCCACAAGGAAACCTAAAAATTAAATAGAGATTAGTACAGGGCGATCAAACGAGGGCGGAACAGATTTTTGACTACCTATATCTGTACTTTCACAAAAAAAATTAAGTGACCATCTGGTATAATTTTTTCCGTAGAATCTGAAAATATCAAGTGAAAAACAACGGGACATCAAATAAAACAGCCACGGCTTTGACATTTTTTCAAATGGAATACCATCTTTTTGAGATGATTTCTCGATGCCTCGTATATACAGTGTGGAAAAAAAGTATGGACTACCACTAATAGTTAGGTTTTCTTTAGGTTTTATGAGAAACGCTCGAACACGTCAATTTGATTTTTCAGTTTCCTACATTCTGACAAAATTCATTTGTTTTTTTATTGACATCTGTCAAAAATATGACGTCATCGATATTTTTTTTAAATGGCAATATATGGCATGCGATACATCATTCGAAAGGTCCTTTCTCACTCAGTATGTTCCTAGATTTTTGGGCGATTCTGTCATGCCGTTTCAAAATGGCGACCGTTCAAGAGTAAAAATTATCTTAAGTTAAAGGAAAACTCTTTTTTTGTTTCATTAGAAAAAGAAGCAAACTATTGAGCATGGTTTTATTGATATTTACACTAAAACAGCGACCAGTAATAAATAAAACAAAACAAGAACATAACAAAGAAGAACAATCATAATTTAGAGAAATAATAATAAAATAAAAAAGATTTGCTAAGAATAAAACACTAAATGGAAAAACTTATTTCAGTAAACGATGAAGGTGATTCCGCTGACTACTTGACAGTGCCTAAGTCTAGAAACATAATCTTCTTGTACACTTTGTAATATTTCTAGTGAAATATATCGTATTACCATTCTTATGTGGCACTTTAGATCATCAATATTTCTTGGTCTATTTAAAAAAAAAACCTTAGATTTCAAATAACCCCACGAAAAGTCCAAAGGGGTCATATTAGGTGACCTGGGTGGCCATTCAACGTGACCCCGTCGTCCAATCCATTTTCCTGGAAACATTAAATCGAGATATTTCCGAAATTCTCTTGCATAGTTTGTTGTGGCCAAATGTTTGGACTGGGCAAATCGGGATTATTGTGGTCAAGATAAAGAGTGACTAAAGCTGGCAACAGATCAAACGGCAAAGAATTGAAGTAAGCTTCACCAGTAAGATTTCCTTCAAATAAAATTGGCCCCAACACTTTCCCTTTCAATATGCCTGCCCATACATTAGGATTCTCCAGGTGATTGCTTATGAGCTTCTTGAATCCATCGTGGATTTTCTTTGGACCAATATCGACATTTTTGCTTTTTACAGTACGGTTAAGGTAAAAAGTTGCTTCATCTGAAAATAAAATATTGGCGGCAAAGTTTTCATCTTGATGAGAAATTGGTTGCATGATTTCGCACAGTTGCAGTCTTCGGTCGAAATCATCCTCATTTCATTCATGTACCAGGCAGACTTTGTAACGGTGGTATTTTTCTTTATGCCAAATTGTTTGCACAGATTTGTGACTTAATCCCATATGAAGTGCTATTTGCCGACTGGCACTATGCGTATTTTTTTCAACAGCCAATAGGACGTCAAGTTGAATATTTTCATGTACCTTCGGCTTTCCACTTTTAGGTAAATTTTTAACATGACCATGTTCCTCATATTTTCTTAAAAATCTTGCAAACGGTGGATTGCGAAATCGTTCGGTCTGACTGAATTTGATTAAAAAGTTCACGTACCTTGTTAGTAGATCTGCAACGATCTCCGTAACCAATCATCATAAAAGTTTCAATACGGTCTTTTTCACTGACCTACATTTTTTGTTTATAAAAAGAAAAAAAATTGAATACAAGGCAATCATAGTAAAAACTTACTAATGTTAGCACATGATACATTCTTAGGACTTTCTTAGTGTGATTGATAATTGAATAATAGTTTTGTTACAAATAAGAGATTTCTTTTTATTGGAAGTTAACTTAGAATAATTTTTACTTTTGAACGGTCGCCATTTTGAAACGGCGTTACGGAATCACCCAAAAATCTAGGAACATAGTGAGTGAGAAAAGACCTTTCAAATGATGTATCACATGTCATATATTGCTATTTAAAAAAAAAGTCGATGACGTCATATTTTTGACAGATGTCAATAAAAAAACAAATGAATTCAGTCAGAATGTGGGTAACTGACGGTAAATTGACGTGTTCGAGCGTTTCTCATAAAACCTAAAGATAGCGTAATTATTAAGGGTAGTCCATACTTTTTTTCCACACTGTATGTGTATGTATTAAAAAAAATGTAATTTTTGTCAAGAAAAGTTTATAAAAGAACTTCAAAACAATTTAAATAGGTGATAGGTGTGATTACCTGTTACCTTAATGACGTCACTGTCTAGGTCCCATCATTAGACTTTGATCGTGCCATAATATGCTAATGTTAACTATAAAAAGCTATTGATAATATCGTAACCTACACAATAAAACGTACAATAACATTAGAAATAAATAATTTAACAACAACGGCAAATGTCGCAGAACAAATTTAATATTAATACCTAATCTAAATGTTCTATATGCCCCCGATAATCTTCGAAACAGCTTCGGTAACTCCTTTCCAGTCTCTCCAAACTTGCAGTATTAATGTGGTCTTCCTGGATTAAACGATTAATTTCATTAATAATTTTGTTCTGAATTTCTTCGATATTTTAATTTTTTTCTCTATATGTAATAGTTTTAAGATGTCCCCAAATGAATGAATCCGAAAGTGGTATTGGGTGGCCACGAAATTGTTCCGTTTCTTCCAACCAATTCTTGGTAACGCCGATTTAAAAAGTGAACAACGTTAACGTCCCGTAATGCATGCGAAGGAGCTCCGTCTTGTTACCACAAAATGTTTTGATATGTCCGCTGACTTAATACGACCAAAAAGAGTACTAAACACATCCACCTTGATTTCATTGGCA
>MU182355.1:26443-67322 GCA_016904865.1 Pissodes strobi | reverse complement strand
TACTGTATGCGAGATTCGCGTATCCGAGATACAAGTTAAACCTACATTCAAATGGCCCTATTCGCACATCACGAGCGACGCATACAGTATTGCGATTCCGAATTTCTGCATCCCGGTCAGAGGTCTCTGTTCCGGCTACTCAGCCGCCGGACCACCGAATATTTTCGGTGGCCGACACCGAATATTTTCGGTGGCCGCACGCTGAATCTGAATGCGTATGCCGCATACAAAATTACCGTTACGATATATAGACCTGTTCAGACATCAGTGACGTAACTACACCCCCCACAATTTTTAATTTGCTGCATTTTATAATTATTAATAATGTTAAGGCTTTTTTCACGTTGATTTTTATTTCTTTTATCTGATCTTGTTAGCAAAGAAGAATAAATAGTAAGTATGTTAAAAATTAATTTTTGAATATTCAGATAGGTGAACCTTGACGTCATTGTACTTTTTGTTTATTTTTATAATGCCCAGATATAAAAAATGACTGTACTTATGGACCACACACCAGAAGTGAAATTTCATGCTCACAAAACAGAAACGGAGAACAGCCTACAGGCCTGTACAGTGTATTACATATGCGATGCATAACTCTCTCTACACATTATCTTACTGCATTTTCTGTTAAATAATAAAATAATGTATTTATTTTATGCAAATTCGCTGACACGATTGGTATAACACACTATACATTTTTATATTATGCAAATTCACTGACACGAATGATAGAAGATACTATACATTAATTAAATCCGGCCCGTTCAACGATCGATTATTGTCAAAGAAATATACCTAGGTGAGTTTTGAGCGGATGACTTGGAAAAGACAAAGTTAGAACATAGTTATCCCATACTTTCGATCGCTTCGCATCATTTTATAAGATTCGCGTCTCACATTTTATAATGTTCACTTCGCCATATCACATGTTTTATAAAGCATTCGTAATGTGTTAACCAGCTTATTCTCGAGGTACTAAAGAAGAGTCCCTTCAAAACGTAAAACGTGTTTTTGTAGTTCTTAGCTGCTATTTTCTCCTCTCTGTTTTTCATGTTGAATGCATGCATAATGAAATATTCCTATTTCTACTTGTTGACGACCTATCATCTATCCGTATGTGACCACAATCAAACACAGTTGGCCTTCGCTCTTCCATGTCATCCGCGCCGAACTCGCCTATCTTCCATCGACGAGAATCGATCGTTGAACGGGTCTGGGTTTAGTGTATAGTATGCTCTATTTGTGTCAGTGAATTTGCACAAAATAAAAATGCATAGTATGTTCTACCAGTCGTGCTTGTGAATTTACATAAAATAAAAATATTATTTTATTTATGTAAACATTCAAAAAATATTACACATATTTGTATATGACAAAAAGGAGTTTTTCCCCGTTTCTGTTTTGTTCGGGTGAAGTTTCACTTCTGGTGTGTGTAGATATGTTATATATTGTTGTGGAGGATTCATATTTATCAGACCAATTATTGCCTATTACTCCACATCAATTGTGGGTTTGTTGAACAAGGCTGCTTCGGATCTGGTCCCAGGGTGTAAATACCACAAGTGCCAGTTAGTGACCTTTACGAAGCTAAAGAACCTAAAAGAACTGGAAAATGTTTGATATTTCGAGCAACACATCTGTCCCCGTTGTCAAGAACGAGACATCTAAAAATTAATATGGTTAGTAAATGCAATTAAAACAGTAAAAACTCGTGCACTTTGTCAACTGAGGTGGAGTAATAGGCAAACATTTTTCTGCTTTGTGGTCCACAAGCACAGTCATTTTTTGTTGTTGTCGTTGCAGTCCTTAGTTGTCGATATCAACAATTTACAATATTACATATACTTGTTTTATGTTATATACTAGCTGACCCGGCGAACTTCGTACCGCCTAAGAGCCAATGATCGTCGTGTTAACTTTTAGCTATACTTAATTTATTATTTTAATAACGTAAAAAAATCAATACAAAACATTTATTATGTTCAGTGGTTTATTAGGATAATATATTTGAAGAAACCAAAAATTCAATAAAAGTTCAAAAATCAAGTATTTCAATGGCGTGTCAGCAAGACATTTGCTTTATTGCAGCTATGTATATGGCTGCATGGGTTGACTCGGATTGATTCTCTTTACTGAAGCACATTGTGATATAGTACATTTTTCGTTTTATTATCATGCGCATTTATTATTAGTTTATTAGCATAATAAATTTAAAGAAAACAAAGATTCAAAAAAGTACAAAAATCAAGTATTTCAATGGCATGCCAGCAAGACATTTGCTTTATTGCAGCTATGTATATTGCTGCATTGGTTGACTCGGATTGATTCTCCTTATTGAAGCACATTGTGATAAACGATATTTTTCGTTTTATTCTCAGGCGCAAGAACAAATAAAGCGGATGGTTTGCAGCCACGTGAACATGCTTGGCCTTCTGATTTGTTAATCGTAGTGGCGATGAACATGCCACGTACAATTGAATATGAGAAAAACATGCATTTTCTACATTCAGACCACAAACACTCAAGGCTTGGCCTTCTGATTTGTTAATCGTCATGGCGAATGCAAGACAAAACGTTCAGCAATGCTGAATGTTTGCCGCCAGCTGAAGTTTCTTCACATATCGCCACAGATTTGATGATTTGACGCAAGCATTTATTTCATCTGCAGCAGTCGATCTTGGAATGACTGGCAGTGTTTGGCGGAAATCGCCAGACAATAAAATCATTGCGCCTCCAAAACATATCGAGTCATTGCGCAGAACTTTCAATGTTCAGTCAAGTGCTTCCAATGCGCAATTGTACGCCATTGTGCATTCGTCCCAGATGATGATTTTAGATGCTCTACTAAAACTATGGCCATTACGGAGTGTTTCGCAATGTTACATGTCGATTATTCATTAGTTTAGGTTAGTTTGGGTTAGTTGAAGGTTTAACGGCAATTTTAAGGCTGAATGAGCCGTACGGTATCCTTCTAACAATGTGTCCGCTATTCCAGAAGAAGCAACTGCTACCGCAATATCAGATCTCGCACGAATATAGTGGCCAAAATCAAGGACATGAGGAATGTCTTCCCAGTTCCACCGGGGGCATCCAAAAAAAATAAGCCACCATTTCCATCATCAATTGCCTTCATTCATGTATTATAGACTTCCTTCTGTTGGGGGTTCGACAGGGGTACATTCGTTTGAACTGACTGGTATAATAATTCCTGTCCATCATATTCATGTTCACGTTCCAATTCTCCAATAAATGCGTTATTCATTCCACTATCTAGTGCTGGCATTCCTAACCTGACTAACAAACTGCCGCACATGAGGTAACACATGTCTTCGATCAAGAGCAAACCCTGGTTATGCATCTTCTGATTCACCTCAAGATCGGAACATGTCAGAAGACATTTTACATCGAATTCGTGTCAGTTCAAGAAGAACTGACACGAATTCGATGTAAAATGTCTTCTGACATGTTATCCTTGTATTTGTTCCACAGGTCACGTGGATTTGATGGGAAGCATGTCGAAATGATGATTGCAAATAATGTGCGTATCTGACTTGAAGTTGCAGAGATAATCGCTTCAGCGATTGTCATGTCCCAATTTAGCTCTTGACATGCGGCACGAAATGTTGGGCACACTATACCATTTAACAGTTCGTAATGTTTGAAATGATGTTGGCCCATGAAGATTCACCAGCAACAACCGCAAATAGAAGCATTCATCATTCTTCGGATGAACTGTGTAAATACGACCAAGAGCATCAGTAGAACGCACATCCTGATGGCCTGGAACCGTTGAAATTTCTTCGATGAAGCGTTCCAAGTGTAATAACGTGGCATCTCCGAGTAAAGCGACATTCGTGCAAACGGATCGCTTTGGCAAATCTCAAAAAAACTGGTCAATGTTGTCGCTGGAATTGCACGATGAGCAACATTCGACGCGGTGAAATATACTCGTTGGCCATTCTCCAGATGCATTGCCAAATGTACAATAGTAGGATGACGTCCGTGAATGGGGAATGAGAATATACGCCAAATCGCCTCATAGCAATTCACATATCGACCAACTTTATAGCGCGTAATTTCATCGTTGGTATTGGAGGTTTGGATGCCAAAAAACCGCCATATCGCTGCCTTTCGTAACATATTTGCAGATGTATTTGATGGACTTCACCGAATTGCAACACTCAATGTTGTTGCTTTACTATCGATATTTAACCAAGACTAAGTACGGATGACATCTACCGAATAATCTGGAATGATTGATACCAATCGATTTGACAGTTTTTGTCATTTATTCTCTATAATTTTTATATTTTGCTATTCGAGTATTTTCTATGTATTTCAATATCTTTCTAGATTTGAATATGCTTCTTTCCCACTATTTTCCGTTGAATTTCTATCCTATAATGTGTAGTATGTCACTGATTTGCAGTGGACATCAAATATTACTAAAAAACTATAATCGTGCGTGACATGAGCTGTCAGTTGCGGAAGATGACAGAGTTCCAAGCCTAATTTATAACTAATTTTGTGTATAATTTTTTATCCGAGAATTTTTCTGATATTTTAATAGTTATTCTGCTATTCGGGGCGGAGACAAATCCAACAAACCAAAGATGATAAAAATCGGTTCAGCCGTTCTTGAGTTATAAGTGGTGTAACTAACACGACTTTGTTTTATATATATAGATGACTAATAAAAGAATTTTGAATTTGATTTGAAACATTTCTCAAGGTTTTTTTCAATCATAACTTCCTTCCCCCGCATATGGAGGCTATTCACCCTAATATGTCACTCTCATGAAGAAACGCCCTATGCTCAATAATATATTCTTGGAATTCTCTATTTATAAGTTATAAATTATAATTTAAGCAAAATATATTACCGATAAACAAAACGAAAAAACTTCCTTGCATGTCATCCAAGTTTACGGTATGATTACTAACTTCCACGCTGCGCTTTTTCTTCCAGCATTTATCCTTTTTTGGCAAGTAATCTTCTAACCATTTCTGTATTAGGCCTACTTGGTGTAATTTCTTGATTCTGTAAATGAACGTTTTTCTCACCTCAAAAATGTCAAAACGTGATAAAATCTATAGCGGCTATTTAATAAATACAACACGATTTTTTTGACCGTGTTATTGTTGTTTCTTTTGTGAGCTTGTTAGTAGCTATAGTTTTCAGAGACACGTTAAAAAGTTTGAACAAGAACAAAGAAAATGTGTCCGGTAGCTGGAACACATAAAATAAATACAATTTTCTAATTTGATTATGTTATACTGATAGCAAATAATATTTATAGCACAACAAAACTTAAGAACTGAAATTAAAACTCTGGAATGTTTATACAACAGACAACTGAGGAATAACTAAAAAAGTTGATTGAGTTAAATCAATGCTAACGCTTCGAGCCAAGGCGGGTTCTCATTAGTCGATTTTATTGATCAATAATGTGATCATCCGTTGAAAGATATTGCTCAATAATTTTGCGTTTCAATAAAAGTGAAAGCTATTTCTACTTTTGATAGATCAACGGAACCTATTCAATTTAACTGAACAGTCTTGACTGTGTGAACAAGCATTTCCGTTGTTCATGTTCAGACGTATTGAAAGACCGATGCGTGTGTTTTTGAGGTTAGTTTGGTATTGTTAAAGCGGGTTCTCATTAGTTGATTTTGTTGATCAATATCATTGAATCTATGCCATCGAAGTGAAATAGTCTAATGTGAATATCCGATCCGTTCAACGATATTGCTCGATAATTTTGCCTTTCAATAAAAGTGAAAGCTTTTGATAGATCAACGGAACCTATTCAATTATACTGAACAGTGCTTGACCGTGTGCACAACCGTTCAGCCGCAGAAAGTCCGATGTGTGTGTTTTTGAGGTTAGGTTCGTTATAATTATAGCACGGTATAAATAGATATACGGTAGATTTATTGGAGACAAATTTCGAATTCCGCCGACAGCGTTTGGCGTCGCGGCGTAGCGAATCCGGATCAATCTCGTTCGTGACCTGCGGTGGCTCTGCTACGAGGTATAGTGAGTGTGCAAACGCATTGAGCTTGTTTACTAGTGTACTCTCGCGTCACGTTGTATCATAGTATCATGTATCAAATAATAACCGAGGAAAGCCCATCGGCGAATACTTTTTGAACCTCTACGGCACGTTGGGCCCGATAGACTCCTCGCGGCTGCAGGTGTGCACCGGCTTTTGCGTTTGATGTAAAAACATCAAAACGATTTTGCTGAGTGGCTCTACTCGATATTGTTTGTACTATGGTTATAGTGAATGCTTTATTTTATATTAAAATGTCCAATTTTAAATGGAGAGATAACCATTTTTTAAAATTTTTGGAATGATGCCAGAAAGAGGAGTGATGGAACATTAAAAGTGAGGATTATAAAAATATATCAATGTGGGAAAAAGTTATGAAAATATTCGTTTCGGAATAGAAATAGACGTTTTAACTATAAACGATATAAAAAATAAAATTAAAATTATCCGGACCACGTACAAAGTTGAATTAAATAAAGTACTAAATTCCAATAAAAGTGGAGCAGGAATAGACGATCTGTACAAACCCAAATTGTTTTTGTTCGCCCAAGTTGATACATTTTTAAAAGCGGTTTCTTTTGCAAGAGAAAGCCAATCACACTTAGTAAATCATAAATAAACTATTTTTTATATTGTGGGTTTTACTACTTATTTATTAGTGACATTTAAGTATGTACAAAATCTAAAGTAATATTCCGTAAACATATGAATAACTGTTTACGACAAAATAAATCACTTTAGACCATGTTTGATTGTCATGGAACTACTGCTTTTGTTGTGACAAATAATTCAGCATAGAAAGCATGTTTTCTCGCTGCATTTCGGTTGTAGTGGTATTACTGCCAAAGACAATCTAACTATGGATTGTCTTTGGTACTGACCACATTTCCTAATGTTGCTCGTCCATCAAACTTACGTTTACGCCATTGCGTGGGATAATAGTATCATTTTCAATATCTTCAATATCAACATATTCTGTGGGAAAATACGTACAACTGGATGTCTTATGGAGCCAGTTGCGCAGAGCACATGTTGCTTTAATAATCCATTCTGATGTTTCGACTTTCACTGGAATTTTAAATCCAAAATCCATCTACCAGGATAACAAAAGCATTTTTTGAAATTCTATGGGCTGGTGAATAGTTGTGAAAGCCGATACTTAAAAATACGTTGCTGCAAAGAGAGAGGAGCGCTTCTAGGATATGGTTTCAGTAGATTTGTTCGTAATGGGAAAGCATCATCGCCAACGAAAGCTCTGTTAGACGGAATACTAAGTAAATTATGTTCTATAGCTTCAAATAAAGATGATTTAGAAAATACTGAGGAATTATTTACTCTACCATCAATATATGTGGAGCAGCAGTTTGCATCAACTAACGCAAATAAATGATGCTATATGTGTTTATAGTTGTAGTAATCTGACCCTGTGTGTGCTGGCTTTACACAATATTTACCATCCATTGCTCTGCAAAAAGTGGGTAAGTTCCGTTTTTTATTAAGATCATTTTCAATCGCATTCCACTCTTTCTCGGTAGAAGGAACCTGCAAAATAAAAACAAAATAATTATAGCCAAAGTTTAATAACATAATGCGGTTTAATTTTTTTGGTAATTGATTTAACTATTTTCTTAGGTTCTCAGAAAGACACAATACGAAGATCATTCCGAACTTGCCACCCCGAACCCCGACCCTGAAGCCCTCCGCCGTCCTACCTTCGTAACTTCGATTCCCGACGAGCCACCCAACGTACAAGAGGATCAAAGTCATGAAGAACTGAAGACATTATTGTGACTCTATTAACTTCCAAAGGTAATGCTATAACTAACCAGAAACGCTTGTGCCAGATTACTCCACAATCCTTCCCCAAACAGAAACGAAAATGCGAAAACTCAATTGACCAAGCTATAATTACAAACAATATCAGATCAGTCATACAGACATTTACAAACAATATCAGATCAGTGCAAAGAACCTGAGGATGATGAATTTGATCATTTTGGTAAAAGTGTGGTCTATCAATTAAAAAAAATGCCGCTTGAAAGGGCACTTTTATGTCAGGAAAAATTTCAATCTATGTTAACTCAAAAGCGACCACGCCAAATTGTCCCTATGTCAAATTCACAACATAGTAATAGTTCGTTTTACTCTGCAGCAGCATTGTCATATCCAAATTCACCGATTTTCCAGCAGTATATATATGCCTAGTGAAGCTTTATAACCTATTACTAATAGTGCAGTTTACTCTGCATTGCCATCTTCAGATCCGAATTCCCCACCATTACAGCAGAATATGCATACGCCTAGCCAACATATAATTCTTATAAAATTATATAATATCGCAAAGGACATTTAAACTAGTTTAATGCTTTAAATTTTCAAAAAATATATATAAGAAACGGTTTCTTTGGAGTTAAAAAGATGTATGATGTTATCAAACTTACCTGAATAAATTCTTCCAAGCTATTGTATATTGATTTATAAACATCTGGCAAAAATAATTGTGAAATACTGTTTTGGGCAGCCGGTACAGTGCTTCCAGAGATGGAAAAGAATCTCCTGTGGCTAAATATCTTAAAACTACTTGTAATTTTAGTCTTGCTGGAAGAGCTTCCCTAAATACAGTAGTTTGTGACACTTACTGTACCTATATTACTGTACTAGTTCTTCAAATTTCTCTGCGGTCATCCTTCAGTGGTTTTAATAAGCATCCAAGTCATCTGTTGCCAATTCTACCAGCAGTTTTACTGAAGCACTTTCATATCAACATTTTAAGACCCATGGTCCGACCCACCAACGACGAGGTTTTCTTTTTTCCTGTTTTTGATTTAGTTCACACATAATACGAACGCCAGCAAGCACAATTTCCTTGGAATCCATTTTCAAAACGGACACATTCTAGAGGGAATATTTAATGTTCTTGATCATGTGAAGAAATGTTTAATTCAATTATATTTTCAATGGCATAGATTCAATGATATTGATCAATAAAATCGACAATGAGAACCCGTCTTTACGACACGCATCTTCGAAGAGGGTAGAGCCTTGCCAAGCCTTTTTTTAAATATAATGTTTGGCGTAAAATAGTTAGGCTATTCGGGGAATACCTAGCAACCGGGGACCCAACTTTTGACACGGGAACTGTCCTCGCAAATCGGGGACGCTTGGCCAACCTATTAAAATGCGTATTTCTTAACATAATGCTAATCTATAACATTTGTTAATGAACTTACTCCTCGTTGATTCTAGTTAAGTATGGAGTATCTGGAGCGGCAATTAAAGCAATTTGTTCGTCAAAAAATTCGTCAATTCCTGAAATTTAAATGTTTGAGATTAATATAATATTAATATAATATCTTCATAGTAAGTTGTGCATAGAAAGAAATATGAAAAAAACATTTGTTAAGGAAAATATGAAAGAAACAGTATTTATAATTGGAATTTGATGAAACTATTGCATAGAAGGAAATATGGAAAAATATTTGTGAAGGGAAATATGAAAAATCACTATTTATAATTGAAATTTGGTGAAACTATTGTACCGACCTAGATAACGAACTGTACATTTATATGAAGATTAAATTCCGATAATTCTGCTTTTAGGAGATCATAATGTGTGAGGTGGTTATATTTATGTTGAGTCTTAGTAGTTTTCTAAAGTTATTAGTATGTTTATATATGTTAATTATGCCACTTTTGTAAGTAAAAATAAAAATTGCTACCATATTATCGGTGAGATAACATAACTGAAGCTTTGCAGGCCGTATATTAATAATTATATTCATATGAGTTATACCTAGGGCAAAACTACAAGCATCATTTTCCATGAATTGTTGCTTGATTATATATTGCAGCTTTATTTTCCAATCAATGTAGACATGTCTTCCAACCTTAATTTCTTCGATCATAGATCTTTTATTCCAAATATCTTTGGCATCTTCGTAAATTTTTCTGTATGTATTATCCTTAGTAACCTAATAAAGACCTATATTAAATATAAATAATATAGCAATATGGGACTTGATAATTTCTTTACCATCTCCAGAATAATCCAAAATCACTTTAGCCTAGAATTTACTTGATTATTAATATTTTTTTTTTACGCAAAGTTAAGTACATCCAGTGGATACATTGCATGTTATATGCCCTTACAACGTTACACAATGATATACAACTTTAATTTTATCTATTATATGAATTACTGGTATTTTAAATTGACTTGGTTAGCTCACGTGTCAGGGACGGATGGGCAATTTCTAGATTGTTCAAGAGGCCCACGTAAAAAAATAAAATGTTTTAGAAAAAATAAGGTGTAAAAAGTTTATACTTTTTTTTATCAAAATTATACGTTTTGTTGTTGATTGCTCAAAAGCACTTACATCTACAAACATATATAACTTAGAATTTAAAAAGTGAAATTGTTTCAAATGGGCAAAAATCATCATCATTGATTTTAAAACAAATGTCAAGAAGTACCCTTGTCTCTTGTACCTGAGTTGTACCTATTTCTCTATATTTTTTGCCTTGAGTGATAATGATAATATTCGATACAATTAGTTTTAATGCAGTAATTAGTCTAAATAAATATCTTAAAAACTCATTTGTCAGAGTGACTCAGAAGCCGTATGCGTCTATTAATACGAAATGAGGGTTGAAATTGCAGTTTCGATATATTTCGGAACAAACAAACATTCATGAAATAATTCAGCAAATACACAAAAACTACATACACGATAAAATTAGTTTCGATACACTGAGTAATTAGTGTATATATAGACCTTATTAAATTACTTGTTGATATCGACTCAGAAGCCGTATACGATAGGAGATATGGGTTTAGCGACACTTTTCTAAAGATTTTTTTTATTTAGACCTTTTTCTTCGTAAAATGAAAGGTATATTTAAAAAAGATGACTTTTTAACCAAATTTTTGCAAAAAATAAGTAAATTTTCTCTATACGCTGCACGGTGGTCTCAATATCTCGATTTTTGATGATAGTGTCCTTTTGCGCTGTCTAATTCTGGCGATGTATTTATAGTACTATAATAATATTAATAATTAATAGTACATATTATATTGTTATAGTTATATTACGACTTATGTATGCTCCTCCAATCTAAATTCCAATATATAACCTAAAAACTAAACAAACATTAGGTGATAATTGGTGTTATGATGTATTGGAAAGCAGGCCGTATTCATTACGAAGTAGTGTATGGAAGAAATAAGAAATATGTGGGGCTTGCTAATCGCAACAAAAAATATCGGCCGGTCGGATCAAAAGCGACCGCCTTTTATTTTGATTCTTTGAAAATGTCAACAAATTGCTGTATTTGCACTTTTTAGGCGTTCAGGCGTCGAAAATTGGATATATTTTTTTTATGTTAGGTACGCATTAAAAGTAAATTATGTAATCTTAACTTAATATTAGCTAATTTTCAACCCCCCAAGTTCGGCTTTCACATTCCACAATTCCACATCCTACCGGTACATTTGAAATTTTAAAACTCATCTTTTATTCAAGCTAAAACATCGAAACTTGCTTCATAACTCATAACAAAATTAAAACCGCTCCTTGCTCATTCGACGGATCGACGCGACGTGACAGCGAGGTTTCTTCATTCCTGTTCGTATTTGAATTCCTGCGTATCAGGTTCAGGTTATTTTTCATTCAAATACTTGTGGAATGAAAACCGAATAATACAGGTTATTATAATAATCGGATAACAGGTTATTTTTCATTCGAATAAGCTCATCACTAATTAATAGTTACTAATCATGCCGGGGCGATTAAACTATACGCACGAATTGATTCATTATTTCTGTGTGGGGATCCCCCAGACTGTTCGCGAAAGAGCTTTGGAGACCAGGACGGAGGGTCGGGTCGAAGAGGATACCGTTTATTTCTCGTTACTGTCGGCTGTACTCGGCGATCTCCGGAGCTTACGCATTTGTTTACTATTTTAGAATGTCTAATATTTCACTTTCTGCATGGCCCTCCGCTCGCTTCGCTCGCTACGGGGGCGCGACCAACACAAACTAACTCAAGACATACTCAAAATGAAGAAAAAACTTTTTACAGACATAACCTCAGAAAATATAATGAAAACACTTGTTGCGACCGACGGGAATCGAACCCGGGCCGCCGTTTCACGGGCCTAGCATCTAACCACTGAACCATCAGAGCACTTAAAGGCAATTCGTTGGACCTTAAAGACATGTGTAAATTCCACGCCTTCCGGAGATCGTCGAGTACGGCCGAGAAATAAATGGTATTCTGGGCCGAAGAGGTATGGCGGAATTCGCGTCTACCTACTGCAATTTTGACCCTTGACGCATGCGTAAGTGCTACTTCACATATTTCTCAAAATTCTTTTTTCTTGATTTTGGGCATTGCCTTGGGTTAGATTGGATTAGTGTTGTTTGGTAGCAACCCCGGAACAAGCGAAGCGGGCGGAGGGACACGCGTGAAGTGAAATACAACACCGGACTGCTGTGAAATGCGCAGGTTCGACGGTCAAAAATTTGCGATAGATAGACGCGAGTTATGGTGGACGGCTCCAGGGATGAGACAGACGAGGCTGATGATATATCGGCCAGCGAAAAGTCTCGCCAGGGGGTTGTTGTGCCTACCTACAGCAGCGGATCTAGGGACGCGTGGACCTCAGGGCAAAATATATTTATGGGCCCCTACCCCTTGTATACTTTAAAACTAAGTTCATTTTTCATAGGTAATACATGATATATGAGGATCACATAAAAAGTAAGAAGATAACAATACTTTTTATTCAGGATGAAAACTAATAAAGAACCAATATTTTTTCGTATCCCTTGAAAAGCAAGAAAATAAAATAAATTTTTATTTAGCATGAAAGGCATTATAAGATCCTTTACACAAATAGTGCACTATATAAAAATCGGCCTTTCCCATTGGTCGATCCGCATGACCCTCCGCTCGCTTCGCTCGCTACGGGGGCTCAAGAAAAGGAAACTAACCAGGTGCTAACCCAATCTAACCCAAGACATACCCAAAATCAAGAAAAAAAGCTGTTTAGAAACATAATCTTTAAAAAAATAATAAAAAAAAGCAACAGGGTTCGAACTCGCGTTTTCCAAGTGAGACCCAACGATCTAAATCTCTACACCACGAGGGCTCTCGATAGAAATCGATTGCATCACGCAGACATATCGTAATACGAGATGGATCGACCAATAGGAGAGGTCGATTTTTACATAGTGCACTATTTGTGTAAAGGATCTTTAAATGCGCATGAAAGCTAGTTAATACCAAAAATTGTAGATTGGTATTTTGCGTATCACATAAAAAGCCAGAAAATAAAAACACTCTAAACAAAATATAAAAACTAATTATAAACTGACATTGGCAAAATTATCACATAAAAAGTAATAAAATAAAAACACTTTAAACAAAATATAAAATCTAATAACAAACTAAAATCTAGAATGATCTTTTTCTCACTTTGGCATCAGCAAAATTCTCCATTAGATCTGTTAAATCTAACTTCGTTGCGATATTGTATTACTAATATCTAGACTGGTATTTTCCGTGTCACATAAAAAGTAATAAAATAAAAACACTTTAAATAAAATAGAAAAACTAACAACAAACGGAAATCTAGAATTATCTTTTTCTGACTTTGACATTAGGAACATTATCTATTATATCTTTTAAATCTAACTTCCCTGCGATATTGCATTACTAATATCTAGAATGGTATTTTCCGTACCACATAAAAAGTAATAAAACAAAAACTCTTTAAACAAAATATAAAAACTAATAACAAACTAAAATCTAGAATGATATTTTTCTGACTTTGGCATTAGCAAAATTATCTATTAGATCTGTTAAATCCAACTTCGCTGCGATATCGTATTCTATATTTAAAATGGATAGATCACGCAACGTTTGTTCATTCTTTGTTGACCTAATGCAATTTTTAAACATTTTCAGTTTACTAAAAGACCTTTCCAATTGCGCCACAGTTACAGGTAGGGTAAAAAATAATAAAAACATAACAACTTCAGAAAAATCAACTTCCATATACGAATATTTATTAATTACTATTTCAAAAAGTTCTCTAATGTTCATATCTTTTTTGAGGTCAGGTTTAACTAGTTCAAGGAACATAGCAAACTGATTGACATTAATGTTACTAAAAATTTCACGATATTTTTGAAATAAGAGATGGCATTATGTTACCTTTTTCTTTTTCTATATCTTCTGCCTGAAGCAGCTACAGTATAAGTCTCCACTTACTAATGTTATTTGATCATGCAAACAAACTATTCAAGTATCAAGTAAGTATTTGATAATTTGACAATTTGAATGTAGCTTAATTATTATTTCATTATTTTTGGTTTGCATATTTGATGTTTCACCATTTTACTTACTTCGATACAAAAATACTTTATAATCCGCGGCATCGTGGGGCCCTTCTGAACCTTGGTCCCCAGGGCGGCGCACCGAACTGCCCGGTGATATATCCGCCACTGCCTACCTAGGAAGGAGTGCAGGGCCCTTGTAGAATTCTACACAGGGTACTGTAAGCTTAGACGGCACCTGACTCTGCTGAGAATTGCAGAGGAGGGGGAGTGAGTGTAGATGGTGCATGGAGGACGATGAAACCCCATACCATCGATTTACGGAATGCCCCGCCTTCGCGTGGGCAAGATTCAGAAGCTTTGGCGCGACGTCGATCGAGCCAGATTCAGTCGTCTGTTAGTCTGAAGGATATGCGGGTTTTCTTGAGGATGACCGGTATCCTGGAGGCAGGGCCGTAGCTATGGGTTCTCCATAGTGGGCTTAGGTTATGTAGGAAGAAAACTTGTAGCGAATCAAGTTAAAAAGTCCCGCAGGGTCGCCGGAGACAAACATTTTTTGGAGCCATGGGGGGGTTAAAACCCCCTAAACTCTCCCTTATCTACGGCCCTGCCTGGAGGTTCTCTAATGCGGGCTGGGGGCACAACAGGCCCAATCGCCAGACAAACTTTTTTTGGATCAAATAAATAAAAGAGGTTTATTATTGCATGTCCCTATCTTACTATGCTTGTTAACTCGGCATTCGTGAAATACCCTATGGTTTCTTTAAGAACAGTGTTATAAGTTTTTTATAATTTAATTACATGACAAGCCGCGTATTTAGATAAAGAACTGCCAAAACTATTACGTTTATTAAACAAACAAAATATATAAATTTTTCTTTATTCTTCAAGAATCATAACCGCATCGCGGCATGCAAATAAATGTCTTTTATTTATTTAATCGAAAACCGTTCGTCGGCAAAAAATATCAATACTTTTTTTACTAAGAATTAAGCCAATTGTGAAACTAATTCTTATTTTGAAAAAAAAATTGTAGCCCAACATTTTCTTTATTAAAAATATTAAAGGACGCACTAAAACGAGAAAAAAATATGTCTTTAAAATTTACCTGAATTTGTGCTTCAAAAAAAGTACCTTTAGCAAAGCTCCATGAAACTGACTCTTTGTGTGCTATCAAGTCATCAAGTGTCGTTAGTGGGACTTCAATTTTTGGAAATGTTAAATATGCTACTAGGTTTCCACAGTATGTAGTTCCTATTACCAGGACAACTAGCCACCAGGAACCAACGATTATGCGTGCGCTGTCTGCGAATGGTAAGTGCATGCCACCTAAAAATATATATTAATACATCTCAATTCTGCTAATCATGTCTCTCAAATACCATTTAGTGATACATTAAACCATGCATTCGGAAAGTACACGATAACCATTAATTTAATTATTTGAAGAGATGAAACGAAAAGAACTTAACGTTTCAAATTCCAAGCTATATATAGCGTTGGGGCTAAAATGAATTTTGATTAGGGCCCAAAATTTCCAATTAGCCGCTAATGTACTGATATTAGTAGTTAACAAATATACTATTGTATGAATTGAATATTAAGAGAAACCTTTAACAATTCATTTACTGAAGCGCCCCTGCCCCAAGGCACGTTCGTTGTACCTAAAGGCAAGGCTCTTTGGATGTGATCGTAACAATGGTGAATGATTTATCACCACTGTCGCTTAAGACCCTGTTAAATTGACATGTTTGGTAGAAGGTTCTAAGGTATCTGTTTGTGAAATGATTATCTTGAATGATTACAATTTCTTAAGTGACCAGTTAATACCGGCAATGAAACCCAATGGTCAATTTTTATATAGGTATCTATTTTCTTTACTCGTACAGTTTAAGATAAACGCAGTATTAATTTATATAAAATAGCCGTTAACCTATATTAAAAATTAATACAAAATGAATTGAATGTATCTATTAAAGAAAGAATGTACATAAGAAAGAAAAAATTATTTAGGAGAATTAAGTTACCACGTGTCAATCAGAAGAAGTAAACCCTGACCGTTTAATAAAAAAATAACACATCCTAAGTATGTGAACTTGCACTGCGCTCTACGCTCGATACATTCACATTACTGATACGGGAAATATATGCATACCACCACAGATCTATATAGCTAACGCAACAGATGCCTACTCCGGTATTAAAAGTGTCGCTCGCCAATAATGCAATAAACATAAAAATTTTCCTATTTAGGCGTGTTTTGCCGCGCCGTGTTGCCAAGTCGTCAACTGTAGTTTATCTTTCATAACACATTATGTTATTACTATTTTTTTTTGGCAATCGTATGTTATATTATGTCAAATTAAGGTTCATTAACAGATTCAGTAAATGGTGTTTGCTTGAACATGGGTAAAACTCACCTTAAATATCGATGTAAAAGGTTATTAGAAATTTTGTTAACTTATACTGTAATATATCTTATTTGTATTAAGTAATAATATTATCACGCAGGTTTTTGTTTCGAAGATCAAATGAATTTTTGAAATGTTTATCGACATGTCAAAGTACCATTTAATTTTGTTTTAAAATCTACTATCAATATTTTAAATTTGTTCATTTAAATTGCCGTTTCATTTGTTTTACTATTAATAAACTATCATACTTAATAAAAAATGTAAAAATCGTATTTTTCTAAAAAACTATGTTTGTGTTAATTTAATACGTAAATATTAATAATAAAACTCCATGATTTGAGCCGGTCAAAAAGTCAGCCGGAATATTGTTCGAAGGGATAACTTGGCAACACCAACCCGTTTCTAGACGACTGGTTCACCCGCTCGCTAGAGCCGGTGAACATTTTTGGCCCCGCGTAAAAAGCATTGGAAGAGGTATCTGTTGCGTAGCTATATAGATCTGTGATACCACCTATTATGCATGCACATATTAAACAAAAATCGTAACAAGTTGAGAGCGTCGCGGGTAAGATCTGACTAGGACGTATACAATATATGTAAATTTTTAAGATACTCCTACGGAGATACGTCACAGGGTTCTTTTGGGGGGTGGTCTCGAAGGAGTCTTTTCGTGACTCGTAGATTCTTTTCGTGTCCCGTATGACTATTGTACCCTTTGCTGTGTTCTTTAAGGATCTTCCCACTATCAGCCCAACTTGTTATTCGGTTGTTATTCGGAGATAAAAGAGCTAAGGTTTACTTGAATATATTTAGTCATAATCACCTTCCCGTTCGAAACCTAATAAAAATCGCATAATTTACGAGAATCTGATCAGGCTAAAGCACGTGGTTTAAAAGTTCGACCTTCCCTTTAAATGATGTCTAGTTATTAGATCGTAAAGAATTTAAGTGAAACCAAATAATTTACTTATATGTAAGGAAGCCGTCTCGACTACCCTGCGAGTGGATTATAGATTGTAGATTGCTAGGGAGTCGTTTCGGCTAGTTTCAGCCGCCCGGCACTGCTAGCTTTACAGATATTTTGTGCATGACTCTACAACTTAATTTGTATCCAAGAGATGTAGGCTTCTTCCAAACGAAGCTGTTTTCTGTTTTTTTGGAAGGTAGTTGACTCACTTCTTGAGGTGATAGCTGTACTCCTTTAAGGTACTTGAGCATTTTGCAGAGTTGGGTTGGACATTGGCAGAGTAGATGTTCTGCGGTTTCAGTTGAATTATTGCAAAATTTGCATTGGTCGTCTTCTGCTTTGCCTATTGCCTTTAGGTGGTATTTTACCAGGCGGTGTCCAGTGAGCAGTCCGGCGACAGTTCTAATATCTGCTCTGTTCATGTCTGCTCTTTTCGCAGGAAGATGATAAACCTTTCCGCCTGTGTTAGTTCTGGAGTGGTTCTCCAGTAGGACGACAGTTGGTCTTTTTCCCATTTGTTTAGTTCTTCGGGGATGTGGCTCTTCATAAGGCCACAGTAGGGCTCTGGATTATAATATGGTGTTCCATCTCCTTCTTTCGCAAGGCAGTCGGCTTTTTCGTTGCCCTCTATGGCTCTATGGCCAGGAACCCACATTAAAGTTTCCTGGTTGTGTGTTGCTAATTGTTTTAGGGTTTGCTTACATTCCCAGACTAGCGTTGACACGCACTTGAAAGCTTTTAGAGCAGCCTGGCTGTCTGAGAATATGTAGATGTGCTTTCCGTGAAGTCCTTGTGTGAGGCACTCTTTTAAAAGTTAAGCTGTGGGACGCAATAGTAGAAATAGGAATCCCCAAAAAGCTAATCAATCTAACAAAGATGTATGTCAACGGCTCTAGAAGTAGAGTACAAAATCGAAGAAATGGTGTCAGACTCGTTTGAGGTGTCTAGTGGCCTGAAGCAGGGTGATTCACTCTCCCCTATACTCTTCAATATTGCCTTGGAAAAAGGCACAAGAGCGGCGGAAATAACCATGGAGGTCTTTGGCATGGATGGCCGAAGAATCCTATGGCAAGCACTTCCGCTTGGAAGATGGTTATATATTTGCCTAGCGGTTTGGAAAGCTTATAGTTTGGACCTGAAATGTCCAATCCTGTTCCTTTCGCTAGTTTTGGACCATCTGTGTACCCCAACGAAGCGTTATCGGCTTGAGGTAGTTTTTGCTCTCTCATGATTGGCGGTCATCAATAACCACTGCGAATTGGACATCCAGGTACAACATACCCGTCATTTGGTCACTTGGTGTGCTGGCATTTTCTTTAAAGATAGTGACCAGTTAAAACTCCAGGCTTGAATTTGCCTATTTGGAATAGCTTGTGAGCACTCATAATCGCCTGCCTCTTCACACTGAGATAAAGAGGAGGCAGGAGTGACCTGCTGGGTGTTTGGCCAACTTACCAGGGAGACATTGGTGACAGTGGGGTATATTATTGTTTGGTAGATCCAATATACCATTTTGGATTTTACGCTCTGTTTATTTCTGCTGTTACGAAGCGGTGCTTTAGCATTGTTTCTGTCCATCTTATGATTGAGAGCTCAATTTCCCACTCTTGAAGTGCTGTTCTAATGGACTGATGTGAGGTATTATCAAATGCTCCCTCTATATCAATGAACGCAGCAAGAGCAATTTATTTGCATTCGATTGTCTTTTCTATGTCTTTAACTAGACAGTGCAGTGCACTTAATGTGGATTTGCCTGCTTGGTAGGCGAACTGCCTAGAACGGAGCGGTGTTCTCGTTAGAGTTTCGTTTCATATGTATTGATCGATTGCCTACTCCATTGTTTTGACAACAAGGAAGGTTACACTGATGAGACGGCATGATTTTGCTTCGTCCTCCGAGCGTCGGCCAGTCTCACCACATCACATTTGCCTCCCTCCAAGCTAGTGGTATATGTTCTACGATAAGGCTAGCTTTGACGATTTACTGTAGGTGTACATTCAGGATCTCATAGCCTTTCTGAAGCAGGACAGGGAAGATCCCGGTTTTGCCGGGAGATTTGTAGGGCTTGAAGCTATTGATTGCCCATGTTGTTCTATTGTTACTGAAGTTTTTCCTTCCAGTCTTTTGTACTTCGTGTTCGGGCTCTGGAACCCTTCGTTGTAAGAATTACTCTGGTTCTGGGTATCTTCTACGATTTGTGATCCAGGGAATTGAGTCTGTAATAGCACCTCTAAACTTTCCTTCTGATCATTGCAGTATTCTCAGTTTGGCTTTTTTAATAGGCCAATAGCGTTTGAATGATTTTTTGAAAGGATTTTTTTAGACGCTGTGCTGGCGTTAACTCATCTATGTCGTCGCAGAATTGCCTCCATGATCTCCCTTTAGATTTCCTAAGTTCTTTGTTGTACTCTGTGAGGGCTGCGGGTTTTAGGATTTGTTCTCAATTTTATCTGGCTCAGGAAAATTACTCAGATGCTCAATTTCTCGTATAATAGAGAAGTTATACAAGGTGTATGAGAAACTCGTTTCTAGCTGAAGCGAGTGGATATCAAAATATGTGAAAATTTTAATGGAAAACCAGTCTCAAGCTTTAGCGAGTGGAATAGAACCAGCCTCTAGCCAAAACGAATGGATTTTTTAGACTCCGCTCTGCTTCTTGCTGCGTTTTTTGATGTGAAAAAGTCCCCATTTGATGCGTGGGTGCGACAAGGAACTATTAAAATTCCGATCTCACACATTAGAAAAATGTATTAAAAAGAGACGTAAATTAGTGTGCCGCATATTCCCAGTGCTCGGCTCAACCGCCTTTACTTGCTTCTTGAAGGTTTACATGTAGAAAGTGTGTTTGTAAAGCATTTTTATAATATCCAGTGTATTACAATTTTATAGATGAATTTTATTAGTTTAGAACTTTTCCTTGATAATTTGCATACCTATGGTCGGTCTGCATCAATACCTATAATTTATTTTTAATAATACAATTCTTTAGAACTGGGGCATAATTATTCTGTTCCTCTTGTCAATCCAAGGTTTAGGACAAATGTGAGTATTTACAAAACGGAGCGAGCGAAGCGATGGTAGGGCCGCCCGGCCCGTGCGTGAAGTTAACAGTACTAACTACAAACCGCTGTTTGAAGACGCTTGTCTTTAAAAGACGCCTCTCATCCTTTCCGAACTTCTACCATACCCTTTGAAGCCTTCGGAAAATACTTACACTGCACTACACATGATGCAAAGAGTATCTTTGTATCATGTGCACTACACGAGTTTTAATCATATTCTGATGATGCTAACATGGTTAGCGAAACGCGCGTCGAGTGCAATAATTCTGTTTCGGTATTGTGGATAAAACTGCGTTTTAGAGCATTTTGCCGAAGGTTCCAAACCACTACATAACTGCAAAAGTATTTATTACATTCCGTCACAGTTTATACCGTATTCGGTGACGGTATAAACTGTGATTCCGTACCTGAAGTTGGCACTGAATTACATTCCGTACACAATTTTCGCACCATCAGCGCGTTGATTGGATAGAAGTTCAAATTTTAAATGGTTTGACCAATAACAACCCCTAGGTGCCAAATGCATGTACGGAATGTATTAATGCAAATGTGATGGTGGAATCATGGAGTAAGTCCAGTAAAACACAAAAATCAACATCTAGTTATTCTAGTTCATTGATTGGTGAGAAAAAAAATAACAGTTAGAATGAAACGAATTGAAAAAAATAAGGGAGGTCATTTTAGAAAATTTTACAACCAATAAAGAATATTCTATTATAGCCTAAAGAGTTAAGGTAATTATAAATAGTACGCATGCTATTTTGAGGTACAGGGACAATATTTGATATTTTTCTGAATTTTCTCAAATTCATTCTGATGTAATGAATTCTTATTTTTGAGTAGATATTTGAACACTGACATGAACTTAAATGAATCATGCATGTTTTATAGTAAACGTAGCGATATGTAAAAGGCAGCGGAAATACTTTTAGAAAATAGTTGATATTATTGCCATATAGATTAAAATAAATAGGTAGCTTTTCGATACCTACGGTATTATTCCTAAGAATAGAGAAAAATGGAAGTAACTTTTTATTTGTTCACAAAGACAAACATCTAAAACTGTAATACAATACCTCAGATGTCTGGGTTTTTTGAGACAATATTATATAATTATTAAATTATTAAGATTTAATATTTAGCGTAAATTCAATGAATAGATTTTAACAATCTTTTTCGACTTAGGATTAATGCAGACAAACGGGGGTAGACTCATTGATTGCAGCTAAGTGTTT
The DNA here is from genome assembly GCA_016904865.1 of Pissodes strobi. Classification (NCBI taxonomy): domain Eukaryota; kingdom Metazoa; phylum Arthropoda; class Insecta; order Coleoptera; family Curculionidae; genus Pissodes; species Pissodes strobi. The sequence goes on along the minus strand of MU182355.1, from coordinate 45,244 downwards.
GCTAGAAATCAGGTGCATTGAAGGTGAGCCATACCACACTGGAGGTATTGCTGAAAATCTGTAGTATGTATTCTAGAAAAGAATATCTTACAGCAGATAATTTAAGAAAAAAATGAAACAACCAACTGTCACGATATCTACCACATTCTGTTTCAGTCCTGACAAGCTGGTTCTAATGTATTGGGGCCAAATGGAAGAACAGAAAATATTGAATGGAAATTTGTGATGAAACGATGGTCAACCATACACAGGAAATGGGATGTAAAATGTAGCAACTACAGATCTTCGGAGTCTGAAAAATATGTCAGAATATTCAGATATAATAATGGGTTTTAATATGATGCATTACAGGGCCATGTTGTATCCCAAGCTTCTTTTATGATATTTTCAAGGTGATTTATGTTTGACCACTGATCAGCTGTTACTTTATTTTGAACTCCTTCCCAAACCGATGTGACCTCTTTGAGACTAAGCATGTACTGGTCAAATTTTATTTTGCACTGTGACTATACCATCTCAATTGGGTTGTACTGGCAGTGATAGGCAGGTTATTTTAAAATCCTGTGATCAAACTGCTGAACATATTCATCAAGGTAGTACTTCTTTTTATGACTTTGAATCTTTAAAAATATTAAAGCCCAAATTTCGTCTTTCATGGCTTTTTCAGGCTAGTCATAATTTTGATTTTTAGATTATAAAAATAATTTTTGCTTAGTCCACGATTTCGTTGGGATTTCTTCAATAAGGCCTGATTGATAACTTGTCTGGTTTTGGTAACTCGTGATTTCTGATATATTCCCTCAAAAATCTATTTTTTCTCTCAAATCTCTGTATTTTCATGAAATTTTTCAAGTTACTATACTCGTCTTTCATTTGAAATTAATACTTTTGCACCAGTTTGTCAGGAAGGTTTGTCAGAATATGAAAAATATCCCGAAAATAATTGGTTGTTTATTTTTTTGCTTAAATTATCTATTGTAGCATATTCTATTTTAGAATACATATTGTAGATTTCTTGCCTTATTTTAATTTTTAAACAATATGTTTGTTTGAGGTTGTAAGTGTGAAATACTCACTTTCAGTGCAATTGAAGCTCTGTCAAAAACATTGCTATTATAATCGCCATTTGCGATTTCGTCGAAATTAAGAAATGGCGCGACTCTTTTTTTAAAAGAGTTTCAAATAGTTTTAGTCAGTTAAAGAGATATGCAAGAGTATGACGTTATATTGAAAGCTTAAAATTACAACTAGGTATATAAAATTTAAGAAAGTACAGAAATAAAAAATTAAATTCTTCCTTGTAGTTATTTGGGAGCAATGGAACATAAATCTTATACGATAAGCCTACATAAACGGAGCTTTATTGGTCTCGTCACTTTACAGGCTCGCTCGACCATAAAAAGCTCACCCAATAAAGCTCTATCTTAATATAAATATAAATAGCAATATACCAGCTTGATAATTATGCGATATTTTCTGCATTATATATTTAATGTACCTGTTATGTATAACTATTACTATGGGCGATAAGAATTAAAATAATACAAACTGGTTATAAAATTGTTATTTTCAAATAACCTTGTCTTACAAAAATACCATAATATATGCTTGGCAACGGGAAAATAATGCATTCAATTCTTAAAAAAGAGCAGAAAATATGATATTATTGAAATACTCCATTCAGTGCCGTAGCTGAATACAAATTTAAACTTTGCAGCTTAATATTTATTAAACAATAATTAGAGATTGCCGCTTACTCCAGATAATTATTTTCCTTTGTTAAGATAAAATATGATATATTTTAGATACATTGTATCTATAGAACTATGAACTATATAAGCGGCTAACTACAAGAATTTGTTTGCTACCTGGAAACACCAAGGTCCACTACTTTCAAACTTTGAACTCCGATTAGTCACTGCTAAATTAATCAGTGTCTTGAATATTAAGTACGCATCTATTAATATTGATAGTAGCACTTTCAAAACAGTAATTTTTGCCGTATAATCTTAGCGTTAACTGTAATCATGTTTAAGTTGTGAATAATTTTGAAAACCCATATTTTCTTGAAAATTGGTTTTACCATGAAGTTTTACGAGATGTTGTCTTATGTTAAGTTTTTGCAGCTATTGAAAAGTTAACCCAATGCTAAGGGCAGATCCCGATAAATTTACGGCAACAAGAGTTAATTTCAATAAATTGAATAATTAATTTCAAATATTTTATTCTATAATATAGAAATATTTATACAGTGAAAGACAGAAAGTGTGCACCAAGTGGAATTTTTTTATTTATAAAATTATCAAATTTATTTTACTGTAATAAAAGTTTTGAAAGCCGTTAAATAAAAAGGAATACAAACAAAACTAGTAAAAATTACCTGGTATACGAGGTAGGGATAACAGCTTTAAACTTCCTCAATAATACCCGTATTTTGGATCGTAGACAATTTTTTTTTGGAAAACTTGTTTGTACATAAAAGTTATTTATGAAAATTGAGCTCTGTAGACAAAATAAAAATCTTGATGGTGTCAATAAATCACTTACAATAATAGTTTGCAAAAAGTCCCAGTACAGGGTGTGCAGTTTTCGTGTGTATTTCTATGCTAGACCCCTTATTAGAAAAGTTACGAATATGTTGTTTGCGGCTTACTGTTCTATATTTTTGTGAAACTTTCTTACGCCAAATTTTAATAGCCTTCATAGTTTGTGACATACAGGGCGAAATTGAAAATCATCATTTTTTTCAGTCTCACCTGTATTTCGATAAGTTGATAAACTGTGGATAAGGCAAAAACGGATTTTTTATATGTAGAATTCAGCGGCGTAATCAGTTCTTTTCCAGGAGTTACGGATTTTTAGATTTTGAAAAATATATAATTGTTTATGTTTATTTTTAGAAAAAGTTTAAAGTTTTTTATTTTTCGTAAAAATATGCGTTTTCTTTGTAGTGAGCTGCCACTGTAAATGAAAACCAAAAGATTAAAATTATTTTGATTATTTCTTTATAGTGGGTGATCTCTAAGCTTTAAAATATACCTACTCCTACCTGATGATAGTAATAACATATATATTTATTCATACAATTTTTTATTTTGTTGTAAGTCATATAAATTGCTTAAATTGCTCTCCGTTATACCATAACCATTTTCGGAATATGGATTTTATGAGTAGTAATTAACGTAACAATATTGTATGAAAAAAAAAAGACCTTTATTATATTCTTATATTATATTCTTTTTTAAAGGTCGGCCCAGACACAACGTCTTATCGGACGATAAAACGTACAGACAAATCGTTCGACAAAACGTACAAAAATTAGCGCGTCCACACGTTTCCAATTAATCGGTCCAATTTTAGTTTCGCGACGTTTTCAGTCATGGAAGAAGCGCTTCTTTGGTCGCTCTATGCTATTTGCGTTGTAGTAAAAACCAGAAAGAAACAAAATCGAAGACTTAGATGGTCTAGGGAATGGCTATTAAAAAGACAGAAATTTTCTCATATCAGATTATTACGTGAACTTGAACCAGATGATTGGCGTAATTATCTGAGGATGGACACTGAAACTTACAACCATTTGTCAAAATCTGTTACTCCGTACATTAAAAGGCAAAACACCTGCATGAGAAAAGCCATTTCTCCTCATGAACGACTTAGTGCTACGTTAAGATTTCTTGCAACAGGAAGAAGCTACAAAGACTTGGAGTTTACCACCATCATGTCCAAGCAATCACTGAGTGAAATAATACCTGAAACTTGTGACGCTATCTACCAGGTTTTAAAAAAAGACAATCCACAGGCGAGTTTTAAAAAACATTTTTATTAGAAAGAAACTGAAACTTAACATTATTAAAAAGGAAAAGTAAAAAAATACAAATAAAATTTAACATTATTGAAAACGAAAAGTAAAAAAATACAAAACTTCTTTAATAAATAGGTACCTACATAAATACTACCTATAGGTAATTAATTTAGTAATAACGTTTCTTATTTATTTATAAAACACCCTCATTGGGGTTAAATTTTACAATATACTGAACAATATTTTTGGAATTAGGATCTATGCCCCCTTCTGAAAATAGGGTTTGGTCGTTTAATACCTGCTTTGAAGTAACTTGCTGCTGGCCAATCTCAATTAGTGAGTGGTGTTCTTCTGGATTTGTCTGTTGTGTAAATTGAGTAGCTGATGATACCGGCAAACAGATGCTCCTATGTATTGTTTGCTGCTGATTATGGAAGGACGTGAAACACGGATTCTGTGCAATATTAGAAAAAGTCAAATTTGTGTTAGCTGGTTCCGCCGGTGTGGGCTTATTCTTATCATGAATTAGTTATAGGTGTTGGTCATGCTGTTTTTGGCAGCCCGGATTGTGTTCAATATTGGCAGAAATAAAATTTGTGTCATCTGGTTCCGCCGGTGTGGTCTTCTTCTGATCATGAATTAGTTGTAACTGTTGGGCATGCTGTTTTTGGCCGATTTCTGCTGCGTAATACCCTTGATTCCCCGCGTAATACCCTTCATTCCATCGTTGACTTGGAGCTTGCCCATTTGCTTCGGTATTGGTGATACAAGGTGGTGCATATTGGTTAAAGTGTTGCTGTCTGGTTTCTCGTTGAGACTGTTGGGGGAAAAGGTGTCGGTCTTCAGTCATAATTTTGGAATATCTATTTAAGGACAATATATTTGCCTCAAATAAGACATCAGAGATCAGTTTCATTGCAAATTTAAGTTGATCTGGATGAAGTGCTCTAAGTCTATCCGCGACATGTTTTCCAAATCGGTCGTGTGAATCTTCCTGCAAAGATTCCAATTTTTTATTAATTTTAGAAATAACTTCGTCTGCTTCATTATTTTTTGATGCCGCTTTCTTTTTACGATTTAATATGCGGGTAGGTGTAGGTAGCAGGACACTGGTAGCGGTATCACTAGACGGAGTAGATGGCCGACCGGTCGATGGGGTAGCAGGAAAACTCTGATATTCTAATTCAACCTGAAACAATAAAATATTACAATTTTAAGAAGATAAAAATACAACCGTTAAAAAAATGTATAAAAAAATCCCTACTAATTAGGTACCATAAAAAAATAATGTAATTTCTTTTGTTTTAATTTCCAAAAAGCGAACAGTAGTGGTTACAAATAGCAGCCGACTGGCAAATGACAATTTCCGCATTGCTTGGGCAGTATTGACGGCAAACATATCAGAATTGTGCCTCCCAAACGAAGCGGATCATACTACTTTAACTACAAAAAGACACATAGCATAGTTCTTATGGCAATAGCTAATGCGAATTGTGAGTTTATCTACTGTGATGTTGGCACAAATGGTAGAATCTCTGATGGTGGAGTAATTGCTAATACCGCATTTTATGAAAAACTAATCAATAATGATATGAAACTTCCCAATCCAGAATCTATGCCCAATTCTAACGAAATTCGGGGATATACGTTTATTGGTGATGAAGCCTTTGCAATGCGACCCGATCTTATCAAGCCATATAGTAGGGAAACACTCAATAGAGAACGAAGAATTTTTAACTACCGGTTATCCAGAGCCCGACGAACTATTGAAAATACTTTCGGCATTTTAGCATCACGATTTAGAGTTTTCCACACTGCAATAAATTTGAATATAGAAAACATTGACAAGGTTGTGTTAACATGTTGTGCATTACATAATTTTCTTCGAAAGAAATCTCCACAAAATTACACACCTCCAGAAAGTATGGATAGAGAAAATATTACTGCAGATTATTCTCTTGACTTAGGAGACAGGTGTGATCCTAATTTAATGCATGACCTTCAAAGAGGAAGAAGAGGCCAACTTTTTAATGATGCAAAAAGAGTTAGAGAAAAGTTCTGTGACTATTTTAACAATGAGGGCTCAGTCCCCTGGCAAGATAATTTAGTTTTTCAGTAGGTCATAGTTTGCATTACATGTAATAAAAAAAAGAGAGAAATAAATAAATAATATTAAAATGCTTTCAATACATATTATTTGTATAATTTACTTTTATTATTAATAACTAGGATCACTTACCTCTTCTTCACTTTCCTCTTGATGTGCCTCATCATCGATAGTGTTTGTCGACTGTCTTACTTGATCTTGGTCACTCAGAAACTCCAGCAAATCGAAGTACCATAACGTGGGTTTGTAGATATCATCTTCACCAGCACCACTTTTAGTGGATTTCATTATTTTGGCGCGTTCTTTTTGGTACACAGTGCGTAAAGAGTTAATTTTTTTGGCAACCGTCTCCTTGTTTGCCGTTTCATTAATTTCCTTGTATTGTACCATTATTCATATGCTTGTGACTTCTTATTGCGATCACTATACTCGGCATTTTTAACTTGCCACAAACAAGGAAAACTACAATACAGTTCAATAAATTCCCTTAAAAATGGTCGGGAACACTGCCGAAGATCAGACATATTGCTTTTTATTATTTATTGCAACAAATACGCGTACACAAGGCAAATATACTAAAATATTTTCCAATAAAACGGACGTTCGTCCACACGTTTCAACTTGTCGATCCAATTTTCATAAAATGATGTCTCGTGCTTCAAATTTTCGACAAATCGTACCTACCAACCTATTTCGATCATACAAGACGTACGTTTTGTGGTCCACACGCGCCGTTATACTTGATACGACTTGTCTGATTCGATAAGTCGTACGATAAGAAGTTGTGTCTGGACCGGCCTTAAGACTCAAAATAGTCATATCTGTTTTGTGTCCTCTGACAATGCCGCCGCCCAGCCGCCACCCTCTGAACTACTAGAGGGTGGCGCGGCTGCCCAGCACATATTTTAATAATTAATGCATTAGGTTAGAATTTTTTTAAACAGCTGTTGTCCATAGAGGAATATAAATTATATTCCTCTATGCGCGTGTCTAAGCTAATATGGAATATTTATTTTGCCAATTATGTGATGTGATTAAAAAGCTTATTATGGTATACAAGATAATAAATTCGAAAATTACGAAAAACACGATATGTATGTTTGTTTTATCCAATGTCATGAAGATGCTAATGAAGCCTCAGAGCTGTATTTTAATAGGTACATTTTGACAATCATTGAATAGTAATAATTAATATTAAAAAATAGTAATTATATATTATCATTATTTATTATCAGCTGTTCGTAATCTCTTTACATTGTTTGTAGATATCCAGAGAGACAGCAACCAGAGAAAAGAATTTTTCAAAAAATTTAAGCTAACCTTATCGAGTTTGGATCTTTCAGTTCTTCAACAAGGAAAACATGGAAGTATATAGACGAAATAAATGTTGTGGCCTCTGTTGCGGCAAATCCAACCACGTCATGCAGAAAAAGATTATGAGGAAGTGGGGGTAAAAAAAATCGAGAATACAATTCATACTTAGGAAACCTAAATTCAAATCCTACAACTATAAACTCCTCCAACATCTGCACCCCACTGACGCACAACATAGAATAAATTTCGGCAATTGCCACCAAGGTCATCAAATGAAAAAAAGTTTTTGCAAACATAACCTTAAAAAAACATGTCTTGCCACTGGAATTGAACCCAGGCCGCCGTACATATATTTTATTCTTAACCATCTACACGAGTCCTTCCGCCTAACGAGTCCCGGGCTTTCGCACGCATCATAAACACTTGACAATCCAGCGGCTTTAATTACAATTTATTCAATACTCAGTTAGGTCACTTCGTTGATCTCCTCCAAACGCTGGCGTTTTTTTACCGCCGGTCGTAAATCATTTGCTATAATAATATAAAATTAAAAATAGATAATGAATAAACATTTATTACTATTATGAAGAGTATATTTTAAAACTTAGTGATAACTCACTATTAAAAATTAATCAAAATCATTTTATTCATTTCGTTTTCATTTACAGTGCATCTCAATACAAAGACAACGTATATTTTTACAAAAAATTTAACACTTTTCCTAAAAATAAACATAAGCAATTATATATCCGGCACCAAACATTACTCTTGAACGAATGCAATCACAAAGTGGATATTTTCGCCCACCAGCGGCAATTTTGTGAACTTACTCTACCGTTACAAGAAAAAGTTGCTTCACCTGTTAAGAAGATGTCAGCGAAAGTATGGTTCATTTTCGCACCTACCTTGAACAGCAGCTTATTCACTACCAGCTAGGCATCTCTACCGAAATCGGAAAGTTGGACTGTCGGGCAATGCGCCTGCCTGCTGGCAGTGCCCTGAGCGGTTCAGTCTCACAGTCCTGGCCACGGTTGAATTTAAAATAAATTTTCGCTTGAAATTCGTCCGAAGTCACGGCTACTGCCCTATAAAAGTCCGAAAATTTCGGATTTTTATACAATTTTTCCATTTAAAATAGTTTTTAAACGGATTTTAGACGACGAAAAAGCATATTTTAAATTAAACGAACTGTAGAAAGTATTATTCAGATGCCCATCTAAACGTCTGATGGGCACAATACAATATTAAATCATGACCCTCTTCTAAAATTTGCAAAATTTGGTTATTGACTTTCTTAAATCAAGATGACTAACTGGTTTGTGCTTGAATACAAAACAAAAGTGAAGACGAGTACCCATCAGATCCTATTCCTGAAAGGTATGTACGCAGTTTCGCTTATAGGTTCTGTAATTATGCTTTCTAAAAACCCTTCGAATGGCCCTTTCAGATACATTTACATTTTCTTGTCTCTGAGACAATGGACATAGCTCATAGCAGACAACAGCACTCTTAAATTTGATTCTTCATTATTTCTGTTTTGGTTGTGTTGTTTGTACCTATTTTCCATTGATCCAGGTTTTTTGACAATTCTTAACACGGTTGAACGATTTATGTTTTTATCGGGATGTCTCTGATTAAAAATACCTGCCGTTTCGCGAGAAGTATAGTGATTTTACTAAAAATCAAAACTATTTTGATTTTTTTTGTGAATAAATTTTAACGCTACCATTTTTAATAAATCAAACAACAACTTTTAATTACAAACAACTTTTCTTAATAAAAAATTTGTCTACGGTGCAAAATAAGGGTACTTATTTATTCTTGAATGAATTTAAAGTTTTCACTCCTCCCTTGTATACCCTGCAAATCTTACTAGTTTCGTTTGTGCGTTTCTTTCTTAAATAAAGAGAAACATGCAGAAAATTTCCACAGTAAAATAAAATTAATAATTTTAAAAATAAAAAAGAATCCCATTTGTTGCCACACTCTGTGCCGTCATTTAAAATAATGGAATACGCTAAAATATAAATGTTGTGGGAAACATTACTGTATGAATCAAATGCATAATTAAATTGTAATATAATAAAACAGAAATATACACCTTTATGTTGGGAACTTGACCTTGGAAGATATAATGTATACAAGGTATTTATGCTTAGATGAGCTAAAGGTTTTAATTGAGCCTTAGTAAAATATGTATAATTTCAAATTTTTGGAATAATATTTTTGAATAGTTGAGTACAAAAATATCAAATTCAATGTTTAAACAAATTATGAAATATTTTATTTGGTTTAGAGAAATATCTTTTATAAATTAAATTTTGTTTTCCTAAAAGTTCATATTATTATATTAAATATGTGCCTAATATCTCATTTTAGTATGCCAAATACAAAATTGTAATTAAGAAATTATAACATATTAAATGATACCTTTCACTTTGCTTATTTATTATCTATTCTTTTAATAAAATTTTATATTTAAAAAGATTGTATGGATTTAATATACTGTGGTATATTAATATTATTAATTGGTATTAGATAATGTAATCTGTTTTTGCCGTATTATTTTATTTACTATTTTTTCTATGCCTGTCTTGTTTTTCAAGTCTTCTGTGATGTATGTGATTTTTATGACAAACATATTTTTTTTACTTTCTTGGAATAGTTTACCTCATGTATAATCATATGAAGTTGATTTAAAAAATCATTTTTTATTCCAACCTAACCGAATTCCATAATTTAAACATGTAAGTATCTTATTTTATGATATATTATTCGCCATTTTTGTGCTAGCATTGCCCGCTGACTAAAAAAGCGCTTTTATTTAGCGCTAACTACGCTAACGTTCGCTGAGGTGTAGTTCAATACCGATTTAGCGGTTAGCGCTTGTAAGCGCTAACAATCGCTAAGACCCGTTGAACATAGCCTATGTTCATCGGCACTTAGCATATTACGCTATCGCTTGTAAGCGCTAACAGCCCCATTGATCGACACGACACTCTCCTTTGCGGAAAAGTCTACTGTCAAAATCAAAAGACGTTCTTCATAACATAACCTATTTGTGGAGTTCCGTTTCGTCTTCGGTCGAGAGTGCACGTGTCGGGTATCGGCCATTTTGTTCCAGCTGCATATACATATATGTTGGTTTTGGGAATTCATGGTGAACGTTCAGGGACCGGGTAGTTTTCTCCCCGAATAAGATACGTACGTCCAGCCGGGGGTTTGAGCCCCGTGCATGCAACAGATTTTTATGTTTGTGTGAACGTCCAGTCGGTGGTGTTCGAACCTTAAAACAAGCCGTGCATGTACAAGTCTGAGCCCCCAGGAGTACATACTCGACATACTGAGGGCTCTAAAAATAGTATCTCTATCCATCAAGGTGTAATCAATGTAGAAGGGTCGCTCTACCTCTTGCTAAGCCTGGATAGGGGTCTTTACTGGCTGAATTTTCTCACGAAAAAGGCCATCAGAGGGTTTACTACTACTACTATAACCTATTTGTTAATTTTTTGTGTTGGTTTTAAAAAAATAGTTTCTATAAGTATACGTTCGTTCGTCAGCTTGCATCTTGTCAGCTAAGCAACAAGGCATTTTTTTCTTATCTAGTTAAATTTTACCGTTTTTCGAGTTAGATGCTATAAATGCATCTTATTATCCATGTTTTACATAACTTTAACATAAATCTGCATAAACAAACAATTTAATAGTTAAAATTCAAAATGTAAGGTTAGTTTATTATTTGAAATCGCAATTTTGGTGCTAGGCTAGGTAGCCCGCTGACTAAAAAAGCGTTTTATTTAGCGCTAACTACGCTAACGTTCACTTTTTTCTGCTGAGGTGTAGTTCAATACCGAATTGGCGGTTAGCGCTTATAAGCGCTAACAGTCGCTAAGACCCGTTGAACATAGCCATCATTAAAAGCACAAAGAATCCCCCTATTCTTTGTGATTAAAAGCTATTCGTTATGGTAAATGACAGGACATTTCACAGGAAGTAAATCCAATACGATTTCTTTGGCCTTATTAGCAATATATTCCGGATTTTGGAATATTTTAAAATTTATGTGACTTTCTGACAAATTTCGAATGACATGACAAAATTATCAAATAAACAAACTTGTTGCTACGATATCAATTTCTAAGCTAACTTTTTCGAACATTATGATTTCAAAAATTATGGAAAATTTGCAAATTTAAGGGTTCTGAAGAATTGTAAAAAGCGTATATCAAAATTTTGGGAGCGTATGACAAAAAATAGTGTTTGTCACACGTACCTAAATGAAGTGTTTCAGAACTCATCTGCTATTCCGTATGACGTATAACAGCAATTATCATTTTTATATTTGTTAAATCTCCGTTTTATGAGGATCTTAAAATATTTCTGTATATTTCAAAAGCAATAAATAAAATAAGTAAGTGAGTTAAATTAAAAATTACATATTTTTGTTTTTAATTTTACCTAAGTTTTCGCTTACTTCTCAGTCAATGAAATTATTGGAAATCTCTTTCTCATCGTTAGATATTTCAGCATTATTTATATTATCCTGTAACTTTTATTTGTTATATCAATGTAAATATGTTTAACACATTTTCAAAATGACTGCCTATTTTTTCAATTTACAGCAAAATATTATTTTGAATCTTTAACAAGTAATATTAATCGGCTCTTATATTTTTGTTTTTTATTAATTGTTTACATAACTTATTTTATTGGATAATCGACTAATAATCCGTTAGTGATCTAATCTTTATGTATTTATTTTTTATTCGAATTTTAAACTGATACTTTTTAGTAGATTTTAAATGATTTTTATTAAAAAATTTACAATTTCACCCAGAGTAATTTAGAAAAATTATTCCATTCGAAGCTACAAAGCATTAAGAATAATTCGTTATAACCTGTATGTGTTTTATAATATAATTTTTTAACTTATAATGAATCATGGGGTAATTATCAGTAATTTGATATTTCTCTTTGCTTTTTTAAAAATGTGTTCACGAGTATGTTCAAGACAAGAATATTGCTCCTCTATTGCTATTGTACTTTTATTAATAAATAAAATACAGGGTTATTCATTATAAATCAACACCCCCCTTAAAGTTATTTTTAAAGAGAGAGAGAGATAATTTTTATCGACTTGTAGGTAATCATCTTAATTTTTTTATTAGTAATGAAAATATTATACAGGGTGGCCCATAAGCAAACGCCAATATAAAGCTAAATTTTCGCTAATCGGAACACCCTGTATATTATTGCATTTTTGGATTCCACTTAAAATTCTAAGCATATTTTATGTATGATATTATACCTCTAGAGATAGTAGTTTCACAGCTATAAACGGTTGAAAATCGATACTTTGGCTACTTTTCACCTTGGTAGCAAGAACGCCATTGCAAAACTGCATTGTCGAAAATATTTTAGCAAGGTATAGCATATCCGTTTATGTAAACAACCAAATTTTCAGAATGATCCGTTGAGTGGTTTTCCAGAAACGTCTAAGGTACCATCCACCGTGAGATATATGTATATGAGGGTGGCTCTAATTCGAGTCTATGTATGGGGATCTTGAAAACCGTAAGAGGTTCAGTGCCGGTCAAATTAGGAAAAATTGCGCATTTAGGTGCCTAATAATATGCCGTTTAGAAAGTTTGAAAATTCCGAGTATTTCCGGAGATATCCGGAAAAAATCCGAAATATTGGTAAAAGGTTTTATTTTTTTCCTGAACTAATTTCAAAACGAATTTCAATTCAATTGAATTGCACCTTTGCATTGCAGCTTCTTTCGGTCTATCCAATGATGGTATCCAGTTTGGAATACGACGTTTCGTCTTCGAGGAGTCATCATCAAGTTTTTTTTTAAATACGAAATTAATTTTTTATTATCGTTTTTCAGATGATATTGGCGCGACTAATATAAATATGTGTTTGTAATTTTTTTATTCTTTTTTTTTTATTTTATTGTAATTTTTTTTTGAAATTATTTATTTTGCTTTGGCGTAATTTCAAATAGTTTAAACTGCTTTTGAAAATTTTATATTCTATGAAAATATCTTAGTTTGTTTTTTGCGTTGAGTGGAAAATTGGATTATTGGAATTATTTTTAATAAAAATAAAAAATATCAATATTAAATAAACAGGATCATTTATTTTTTACCCCTGAGCAAAATCGAGTTCTCCATGCATAGACTCGAAAACCGACACTGTGTCGGAGATACAGTGTCGGTCAAATTAAGGCGAAATTGCGCATTTAGGTGCCTAACAATATGTCGGTTAGAAAGTTTTAAAATTCCGAGTATTTCCGGAGATATCCTGGATATCATCATTGGATAGAGCGGAAAAAGTGGCAATGCAAAAGTGCAATTAAATTTGAAATCCGTTTTTAAATAAGCCCAGGAAAAAAATAAAACGGTTTTTCAAAATTTCGGTTTTTTTCAGATATCTAAGTAAATACTCGAGATTTTAAAACTTTCTAAACGGCATATTGTTAGGCACCTAAATGCGCAATTTTGCCTTAATTTGACCGCAATTGTATCTCTTACGGTTTTCGAGTTCCTCTTCCTCATACATCGACACGAATTCGAGCCACCCTGTACAGAATGGCTTGAATTCGAGTCTATGTATGGGGAAACGAAAACCGTAAGAGATATAGTGTCGGTCAAAATTAGGGTAAAATTGGGCATTTATCTAAGTATGTAGGTGCCTAACAATGTGCCGTTTAGAAAGTTTTAAAATTCCGAGTATTCCCGGAGATCGGAGATATCGGGAAAAACCCGAAATATTGAAAAATGGTTTTATTGTTTTCCTTTTTTTTTTTTTATGACAGTGGCACACACACTAAAGGGAGATCCTATGGCGCTCGACGAGCGGTGTGTGTGCGAAGATGTTGATTGACACGGTTCTTGAATATTTGTAGGTCGTAATTAGTGGGAAACAGATGTCCAGGAAGTGAGTTCCACAGTGATGCAGTGCGCCAGACAAAGGAGTTCTGGTAATGCGATGTTCTAGGTGTTTCTAGTTGTACGACGAACTGGTGCGCTCCTGCCGTCTGTCGGGACTGTCTGACAGGAGTTGCCAGGGGCGGGATTATGCGGGCCAAATCCTGGGAACATCTGCCGTGAAAGTATCTGTAAAACAGAGACATCTCGGCCACATGTCTGCGATGTTCCAGACTATCCAGATTCCGGGTCAACTCCGGATCGCCGACGAGACGCACAGCCCTCTTCTGAATGGAATTAAGCAGCTTTAGGGTATGCTTTGGTGCGGCACCCCATATGTGCGGCACCATATGTGAGCAATATTCTAAGCACGGTCTTATTTGCGCTTTGTACAGCAAGAGCAACTGCTGCGGTGTATAGAGTTTTTTGTTGCGAAATAGCGCACCAAGCTTCTGGGCTGAGCTTATTTAAAAACGGATTTCAAATTGAATTGCAATTTTGCATTGCCACTTTTCTCACTCTATCCAATGGTGATATCCAGCACGAAATCCGACGTTTCGTCTTCAAGAATTTTTGTATCGTTTTTTCAGATGATATTGGCGTTATTAATATATGAATATGTGTTTTTAATTTGAATTTTATTTCTTTTTAATTATTTATTTTGCTGTTTGTTAAAAGGAACATACCTGTTTATTTAATTGTACTATTTTTAATTTTTATTATAAACAAAGGCTCCAATTCTCCACTTAACAAAAAACAAAAGAACACATTTGTATAGAATATAAAAATTCCCAAAATTAACAAACTATTTAAAATTACGCCAAAGCAAAATAAGTAATTTCTAAAAAAAAATAAATAAAAATTAAAAACATATATTTATATTAATAACGCCAATATCATCTGAAAAATCAAATAAAAAATTAAAGCTCGTGTTTAAAAAAAGAAAGTTGATGATGACCTCTTGAAGACGAAACATTGGATTCCAAGCTGGCTACCACCATTGGAGAGAGCGGAAAAGTGGCAATGCAAGAGTGCAATTCAATTTGAAATCCGGTTTTAAATAAGCCCAGGAAAAAAATAAAACGTTTTTTCAAAGTTTTGTTTTTTTATCCAGATATCTCCGGAATTTTAAAACTTTCTAAACGGCGCGGCGGCGGCATATTGTTAGGCAAATAAAGGCGCAATTTTGTCTTAATTTGATTGACACTGCATCTCTTACAGTTTTCGAGATCCCCATGCATAGACTCGAATTCGAGCCATCCTGTACTGCATAAAATCATGGAATTCAAAAAAAAATATTTTCAATTTCTGTAGGGAATCTTTATGATCCCACCAACTTTGTACCATTTAAGAGTAAGAGGTCTATCTCTAGCTAGGACACTGATTTTATATCTCAGATATCAAAGCAAAAATCTATTTAGAAACACCTTATTACGTGCCTTGTTGCAGAAGAGCGCCATACATATACCAGATACAGTTTTGTACTGTTGAAAGACCACCTTTACTTCTGATGCCCTTATATTCATAAACAGGACTAAGCTTGTGTATGTAAAACAGGATCGGGCCCATAGAAATTATAGTTGCAGAAAGGCATAACCATGTCTGAAAAAATAATATATAGTAAATATACATCAATAATACCAGCATGTTAAACTATTAATCGATTAATAAATTCCAGCATTAAAAACCTATACTCATGTGTTATGCTTTGTGCAATATATGATACGAAAATAAATGTATGTATTTGGAATGTATTCATATTCGCTATGTGCAAGATCCGTTAAGCGACATCTGGTGTCAGTAATCGGCGAACCGAGTAGCATTTTTATACATTACCAGATACGATAAGGAGTCAATTTGGGTTGTTCTAGCGCCGAAAAAGTCGCGAGGATCGGAAAAACTGAGGTGACACGACAGTTCGATAGGGAATTTCTAGGACAAAAACTCTTTAAATGCTTCTCGCGTCCAAAAACGTCGGGAAAATGAATTTTTCAGGGAAAATGTCAAAACATCGATTTCTAGGTCAGAAATAAAATAGTGCTTTTATCTTTTTGTTATCAAGAAGTATGATGATGTCTTTTATATAAGTTGAGCTAGTTGAATTTAGGCTTTTCGCCATTTCGAGTTTTGACACGACACCACTTAAGCTGGATTGTTGAATATAAGCAAGCATATCATCAGCATAAGAAGTTACAAATGCGAATTTAAGTCAAACAATTTATAGATGGACATAAGACACAACATAAGCTCAACAGGGGTTCACCAGGTTTTTTTAACTTCTTATGCTATATGCTTACGTTCGACCAATGAAGACCCTGAATTATAATTGTATTTACCTTTTTTGCTTAATAGCCATCAGATGAGAGAATGACATAACCGATATTCCCTTAAATTTGGTGTTTTGGCTTTTTGTATGCTTTTTATTATCGAGAATAGTAAGGATTTATAAATTAATATACACAAGAGTCTATAATATACTTCTCTGAAAGATTTAAACAAAATTATTAAATTTGTAAGGTTCAGCTCAGGCGCAACATAACACAAGACCTTTTATAAATCGACCATTTATTGTAATGTGCTTACGCTATGATATGCGTTATAAGATCCTTTACACAAATAGTGCCCTATATAAAAATCGGCTTTTCCTATTGGTCGATCCGCATGACCCTCCGCTCGCTACGGGGGCTCAAGAAAAGGAAACTAACCAGGTGCTAACCCAAACTAACCCAAGACATACCCAAAATCAAGAAAAAAAACTGTTTAGAAACATAATCTTAAAAAAAAATAAAAAAAAAGCAACGGGGTTCGAACCTCCCGTCCAGGTGAGACCCAGCTGTATAAACCTCTACACCACAAGAGCTCTTGACAGAAATCGATTGCATCACGCAGACATATCGTAATACGAGATGGATCGACCAATAGGAGAGGTCGATTTTTTACATAGTGCACTATTTGTGTAAAGGATCTTTAAACGCCTATGATATGTCTATGCTATGCTTATGTTATCTCACTATCTCAGTCTATAAATCGAGATTAGATCTGATGTCGCAATGTCAAATAGATATTTATTATACAAGGGAAAAAAGTACTAGATTTCAGCTCGAGGTTGTGTTGCCTCCCGACGCGAAGCGGAGGGAGACAAAAAACCGAGAGCTAAAATCTAATATTTTTCCCGTGTATAATACACTATTTTTTTTTGTGACGGGAAAAACGACGATTTAATATTGAAAAAACATATCACCATATATTAAAGTCAGAATGTTATCGATGTGAAATTTGAATTTTTAAACTGGTAGGCTGTTGTACTTATGGTGACAATAGACCTGCGTTGCTGGGAAAACCTTTAAAGTAATTAAATATCTGTCAATTTAATTCTGTGATTTGATTTAGGTGTATATATGTAGGCATATCCGGGAAAAAAGTAGTCACAGAAAATAGTTATTTATGCAACAAGTGTGTAAAGTGACTCTTTTTTTATGAATGGGAATATTGTCGCATGAGCCGTAGGCGAATGCGCCAATCCCATGAATAAAAAAAGGGTACTTTACACATGAGTAGCATACAAAATTTTTTCTACTATCAAAAAATATATGAAAAAGCAAAAATAATATTAAATTACTTTACGCACTAGTGCGTAAAATTACTTACTTTACGCACTAGTGCGTAAAATAACCTACTTTACGCACTGCACATTAAAAAGGCCTATTTTACGAATCTCAGAGAGTGCGTAAAGTGAGTATTTTACGCACGGTAGTAGAAAAAATATTTTTTCTACGACCGTGCGTGAAATATACTTTCACGCATCACTACTAATGCGTGAAGTACAATTTCACGCACCGGTGCGTGAAGTACAACGTATTCCTTATGGGATTTATTTCACGCATACTTCCATAAGAGCCCATGTACGCGCGGATCCAAAATGAACAGGTGGCTATGCTTGTCCTATTTTGATTGAAGTTTTGCGAGCTATGACAACTGTCATTAAAAAGAATAATTATTGTGTAATTACGTTGATCGTGCAAATATTGTTAGAAATTTCAAAACTATGGACTCAGATTCTGATCTGGAATTATCTGGTACTCCACCAGAAATAACAGCCGCAGCCAATATTGCAAGCGAATCCTTATTGCCGAGCAAATCCCTCAAAATTTACGAAAGTACTTATCAATAATTTGTATCCTGGCAAAACCAAAATAAGGTAAATTCATTTTCCGAAAATTTACGGTCGTAGAAAAAGTATAGTGTGCAACATGTGCGTGAAGACTTTTATACACTCATGTGATATTGCGACCCTCGCCTTCGGCTCGGGCCGCAAACATCACATTCGTGTATAAAAGTTGACTTCACGCACTTGTTACACAATATACTATTTTTTTCTGTGACGGGAAAACCGTTTGTCATTTTATCTCTATTGCCAGGTAACAAAATACCACTTTTTATGAAATTACTTTTTTCCCCGGGAAAAGAGTGAGTACTTTTTTCTCGGATATACATACATATACAGGGTGCCCGGAAATAGCATCGCCAAATTACAGAGGGTGATTCTACATAAGAAAACATGAACATTTTTTCCTATGAACATTGGTCCGAAAATGCATAGTTCCCAAGATTTTGTTGAAATTTGGCAGGGTTATCTGTAGTAA
>MU182355.1:0-21087 GCA_016904865.1 Pissodes strobi | reverse complement strand
TCTGGAGCTGATCAATGACAGTTTGTGACAAGAGGGGCTGCATTGTAATAGCAGGCAGGAATGTCAAACTGGTGAGAGCAGTTTGATTACGGAGAGTGACGCCCCCGCCATTCCGAGTTGCCATGGGATATGGCCCATCAAATCCCATCGTTCTCCCCCAGGCTGGAGAACACCAAAGTACAAAGTCTGGATCTGATCACTGGGGAGTGATCCAACAAACCCCATTTTTACCCCTGTCAGACTAGGGACCACCAGGGAAATGAGTCTGAGGCCGATGCTTCCAGTGGAAGCGACCCCAGCTGGTGGAAGCATTACGCCTACTCGCATCGTCCGGTGAAAGACCACCCCACCAGAACTGGGAGGCGCTAAGTGGTTTTCCCAAATGACGTTCCGCTTCCGCGCTGGTGTTCCCGGCTTCCACAGTAGGAATATATGGACATGATGGTGCTTCCAGGATCAAAATATTCCGGAAGTAAACTCCCCGGCCATTCGGATCTACGAGCGCTGAGTGGCCCTGGGAGCCCTTCATTCCGCATTTCACAGATAGCAAAGATACCGAACCAATTTAGAATAGATTTCTGCAACATAAGAGGCCTAAATACAAACATGAATTCGGTACACCAACATCTACAAGCAAATAGACCACACGTACTAGCCCTTACAGAAACACAAGTATGTTCTACAACAACAGTGAACTATCCCTATCCTGATTACGACTTACATACCCGATTTAGACATAAGTTCGGAATATGTCACCGCGAGGAAACACTCGAACCAAACAACCTTGACGTCATGTGGCTCAAGTTCACCGCCTAGGGATTAACCAAGTT
Organism: Pissodes strobi; assembly: GCA_016904865.1. NCBI lineage: Eukaryota > Metazoa > Arthropoda > Insecta > Coleoptera > Curculionidae > Pissodes > Pissodes strobi. The sequence goes on along the minus strand of MU182355.1, from coordinate 20,257 downwards.
TATATGTTGTCTCTATCGCCCTCCGAGCGATAGAGCCTACCAAAGCTTTTTCTCAACACTAGCTACCACTTTTAACTCAATACAGGTCGATCACCACAGTTCAGAAATAATCGTTCTGGGAGACTTCAATGCCCACAACACAAACTGGCTCAAACATCACAACAAGACCGACAACGAAGGTAGAGAAGCTGAAGCATTTGCCATCAGTTGCGGGCTTACTCAACTTGTAGACGAATCAACTCGAATCTCAGAGAGGGGCGAATTCGCCGCCCTCCTGGATCTTTTTCTAACCACCAATTCTGACCAGTACAAAATTACAGTTGGTCCGGTTATACTTCCGACCACAAACTTATTACAACGGTGTGTGAATTGCCACTCATACAGAAGGATCCACCATTGCCTCGCAAAATCTGGCATTACAACTCTGCAAACTGGAACGATCTAAGGGAGTTCTACCTAGATTTTCCTTGGCTCGACGTGTGCTTTGGCACTTACGACCCGTCGCGTCAGTCTGCTGCGAAGAGATCACTCAAGTAATCTCCTCAGGAATGGAAGCATACATCCCAAATTCCATCAAGTTACCATTAAAAGGAAAGCCCTGGTTTGACAGAAGATGCGAAAGGGCTGTAGGTAGGAAACAGCAAGCCTACAAGTATTGGCAGCACAATCAGACCGCTGAAAATCGCAATTATTTTGTCGAAGCGAGAAACGAATGCAAACGTGTGATCGACGAAACTAAGGACAAACACAATCAAAGGATCAGGAATAAACTTTTGCAGTGTCCCAGTGGTTCCAGGAATTTCTGGTCGGTAGCAAAGGCAGTAAGTAACAACTTTACAAAAACGTCTCTCCCACCTTTGACGGATGAACGTGGCATCACGGCGACTACAGCCAAGGAAAAAGCAAACATGCTCGCTAAAATGTTTTCATCGCATTCTACCTTAGACGTCCCCCAAGGCAAGACTCTCTCCACCATATCGAACATCAACACTACCATGGCAGAAGTGAAGTTTCATCACCATGATATTCGCAAAATCCTTAAAGAACTAGATACGCAAAAGACATCAGGACCGGACGGAATACCTGCCATCGTGCTAAAGAACTGCGCCAACGAACTAGCACCCATTTTTTCCAGGCTTTTTTCTCTTTCTTACGTAAATGGGATTTACCCATCCTCTTGGACAGTCGCTCGAGTGCAACCTGTTCCAAAAAAAGGCAAGAAAACCACGCCCTCAAACTATAGCCCAATTGCCTTGCTTCCAATAACCTCTAAAGTCATGGAACGTGTAGTCAACCAGCAACTACTCAAGTACCTCGAGAACAACAGAATAATCAGCGATAATCAATACGGCCTTCGCAAAGAGAGATCGACAGGAGATATATTGGCCTATGTCACTCATATATGGAGTAGGGCAATTGAAAACTACGGATAGTCTCGAGCGATTGCGTTGGATATTTCAAAGGCAATCGACAGAGTTTGGTATGACGGACTGCTCAACAAACTGCCGTCCTTCGGACTGGCAGCCTCTCTCTGCAGCTGGCTGGCCAGTTTCCTTAAGAACCGATCCCTACACGTTGCAGTCGATGGATACATCGCGGACACATTCACCATCAACGCGGGCGTGCCTCAGGGCGCAATACTTTGACCAACTCTCTTCCTCATCTATATTAATGACCTGCTGATCGAAACGAATAATTCTGTTTACAGTTTTGCAGATGACAGTACCCTTGTCTCCCACTTTAGATCAGAAAAACCCTTACCAGCGACTGAGGCTCACCACCGCAGACAGGAGCAGATTACAGCTATTAATTAGACCTGAAGAAAGTTCAAACTTGGGGCGACCGAAATTTGGTCCAGTTCAATGCAGCAAAGACCCAAGCAGCAACGTTTACCAAGAGGGCCAATACAGCGGGCCATGACATCATTATAGCAGGATCGACAATTCCTTCATCCTCGTCAATCGGACTGCTGGGTGTGTCGGTCAACAGCAATATGTCATGGCATGACCATGGTGCTAACATCGCAAAATCAGCCTCCCAGAAGCTTGGTGCGCTATTTCGCAACAAAAACTCTATACACCGCAGCAGTTGCTCTTGCTGTACAAAGCGCAAATAAGACCGTGCTTAGAATATTGCTCACATATCTGGGGTGCCGCACCAAAGCACACCCTAAAGCTGCTGGATTCCATTCAGAAGAGAGCTGTGCGTCTCGTCGGCGACCCGGAGTTGACCCGGAATCTGGATAGTCTGGAACACCGCAGACATGTGGCCGAGATATCTCTGTTTTACAGATACTTTCACGACAGATGTTCCCAGGATTTGGCCCGAATCATCCCGCCCCTGGCAACTCCTGTCAGACAGTCACGACAGACGGCAGGAGCGCACCAGTTCGTCGTACATCTAGAAACACCTAGAACATCGCTTTACAAGAACTCCTTTGTCTGGCGCACTGCATCACTGTGGAACTCACTCCCAGGACATCTGATGTTTCCCCCTAATTACAGCCTACAACTATTCAAGAACCGTGTCAATCAACATCTTCGCACACACACCGCTCATCGAGCGCCATAGGATCTCCCTTTAGTGTGTGTGCCACTGCCATAAAAAAAAACGTTTTTGTATTATTTATAATAAATAATATATCCATCGGAATATGCTATACCAGGACAATATAAAAATGGACGTTCGGCAATAATGTATATGATGCATTTAAAAATAAAATCTCAATACGTTTTAAAAATCATACCTTACCATGTGTGGGACATAAAAACGAGACTAACATAAAAAAAATAAATATAAAATATCTAATAGAAATTATCTGATATTCACCACAGCATATTAAATCCATACAATATTTTTGACATATAAGCTCTTTTTAAAAGACGGATATGAAATACGCAAAAAGAAACATTACACATAATGTTATAATGACCGAATATATGATGTTTTACAAAAACAAAATTAAATTTATCAACATTATTTCTCTAAATATAATATATGAAATATGCCATAATTTTTGTATAAAACTTTTTGATATTTTTGAATTAAATAATTTTTTTATAATAATATTTTTCTAAAAACTTGAAGTTTTACTTATTTTTTGGAGGAGGTCTAACATCAACTTACCAATATAAGGGCGTGTATTTGTTTTATTTTATATGCATTTGCATAAAATACAATTAAACTGTTCGTCAAAAAAAACGACGCACCTAGTTTTTTGGACAATATTTGAAAGCTCCTTATTGGAAACCTACTCAACCGATTTTAAAAAACTTTGGAAATTCTGAATAGTTGATTCTTTGGCTCTTACGTCTAATTTTTGTAATAAGATATTTTGCACCTAACATATACTACAGGGTGTTAAAGAAAGAGATGTTTTTTTTACAAAATTTCAAGTTATCCCCATTCATGGGTTAGTTGAGATTGATAGTCGTAATACCTCTCTTTACTTACAGTTAGGTAATACCTCGGGACGTATTTGAGATTTTGTGGATATCTTGGCTAACTACGATTATATGGCAATTTTTCGAAAATTGTCGTTATTTTCCAGTTTAGTCCCAATAATAAACAAACTACGGAGGTATCCATGAATTGTAAACACAACGTCTTACGGTAGGTCATATGCTACCAGTTTATGTAAGTGACGTGATCCATAAAACCAGAAAGTTCAGATTAAGGGATATGTTTTACACAAAATATTGCACGAATATTACTAAATGGTCCCTAGAATACCTAAGAATTGAAATGATAGGTGGGTACTTAAATAGGATCCTCTGTTAAAAAATGGATTCTTTTATTACCATTTTACTTTTTCAATCACCCTGTATATTCGAAGGTAATTTCGAGTGTAATTTGAACGGTTGTAAGAGACAAAAACTCGTTTGCATATTTATGGTAACGTTACACGAAGTAATAATATCGTTATTTTACCATATTTTGACAACTGACTGATTTATCACCAAAAATCAAAAACCGTTTCGAGAAAATACCCCATTCTTAATAATCCATGGTATTAAGGTCGCATTTTAAGTTTACAAGTATCATTTTCCTTGGTTTGAATTTCTATTTTGAATTTTCAAAAAAAAAATATTTTGTGTAAAACATATCCCATAATTTGAACTTTCTGGTTTACTGGATCACGTAACGTACATAAACTGGTAGCATATGACCTACCGTAAGACACCGTGTTCACAATTCGTCGATACCTTCCGTAGTTTGCTCATTATTGGGACTAAACTGGAAAATATCGACGATTTTCGAAAAATTGCCATATAATCGTAGTTAGCCAAGATATCCACAAAATCTGAAAAACGTCCCGAGGTATTACCTAACTGTAAGTAAAGAGAGGTATTACGACTATCAATCTCAACTACCCCATAAATGGGGATAACTTGAAGTTTTGTAAAAAAAACATCTTTTACCCTGTAGTATATGTTAGGTGCAAATTATCTTATTCCAAAAATTAGACATAAGAACCAAAGAATCAACTATTCAGAATTTCCAAAGTTTTTTAAAATCGGTTCAGTAGGTTTCCAATAACGAGCTTTCAAAGATTGTCCAAAAAACTAGGTGCGACGTTTTTTTTGACGAGCAGTTTATATAGTATAAAATACTTACTGGGATTTTTTATTTTATTCCATTATTTAAAATGATGTTTTAAAATTATAATTTATAATTCTTTTTTAATTACCTGTAAGTTGTTTGAGAGGTTTCGATCACATCTGAAAACGATTCACTATCGTTGCCATGATTTTCTATTGTAGAAACATTATACAGATTCTGCGATTTTACGATTGCAACACTATATGTAAAGTTTAGATTTTTTGCCAGTTCCTTTACAATATTAAATACTATTCCGCTGAACTCCACGACGTCTCCAGATGAGTTGGTTTTGAGGATTTGCCAAGGTGGATTCTGAAAAAATACAAGTCTAATTTTTGATGTGCAAACATTTTACGCGGAGGAGGGTAAATCCCGACAAATGGGACGGAAATGTGCAAGCGTTTCTAAAGCCAGAATATTCAGGCGTCACGCGGCCAATTTTCATGTCGATGATGTCGATATAGGATATGTCTACACATCAGTGTCTTGAGTCAAGACAGTGAGTTGGCTTTATATAGGAATCACTTACAGATTAGTTTTGAACTATTATAACATACCATTTTTGAGGCATTCCCATCCTACCAACCAAAACAGGATATAATGCTTAAACGTGTCATGACTTTTCTTTATCAGTACAAGCTATTTAAAGCCTGCGGAATTTAAAAATATATATATTTTATCTGTCTGAACTCATACAAATTACTCACGTGAAAAGACACTAAAGGCAACAACTTTCTTCTGAATCCATGAACGATGTGTGGGAAAAGAACATCTTCCATAGAGGGGCCATCGCTGGGTCGCCAAGTACCTACTGATAAGATTTCAGCTGTGGGGGAATCCATTTGATATTCCCTGCCCCAAGTGTCACCAGTTTCGAGATTCCATTTTGTACAGTTATCGCATATTCCATAATCAGTAAGATATTTCTAAAAAATAAAATAAATTATAAGTGAAGTAAAAGGTTTGCCTTCATAGGGAATCGCGTTGAGGGATTTTCATTTGATAAACGATTGTACCGGATGTCCTACTAAGAAAGGCTTTCCGCCGTATTTCAAAAAGCGTTAAGGTTAATACTCATGTATCCGATATTCCTATTGGTTGGATTGCTACGATTTTCGTCTGCGAATAGTACAGGAAATTTAACATTTAGCATTCCTATTTATAAACTAACCTGAAATAATAATTATGAATGGGACATAGGGAGAATACTGAATAGTTTCATACTCAGTTGCCGAAATTTTCTCAACATATGTGCAAATCTCTCGCTATCAAAAATGCATTCACGTACAGGTTTGGCCTAATCTGTGACCCAAAATATTAAGCAGATTTTGGAAATTCTCTCTCAAATAATACAAATATTCATCTTTATCCATTATAGTCTCATTTTCCTATTAATAAATTTATGGTAAGTGCTTTGTTGTGCTCTTTCGGATGATTTGAAAAACATTCGAATAAGTTGGCGCCAAAACATTCTGTCCAATAGGAGCTCCGTCGGATCATCGTATCGTCGGATATCGGATGCATGAGAATCTAGTTTTAGTCATATTGCTAAAAAAGTCGTTAAGGGCATATTTTTCCATATTTATTATTGTTTTTGTCAATATCTCCGGTTTGAAGAAATATATCCAGTTGCGGTCTACGTTGATTTTTTAGGCTTTTATTGGTCTTTTTTATCAGGAGAACTTGAACATTCTGTTGATTTTGTTTTTTTCTTGGAAAAAACGCTAAATATTTGTAAATCAGCTCCCTCTAGCATCGACTGTAAAATGTATATTGGCATAGTTTATAAAATGGAATAGAGAGTAAGGAAAGCTCTTCTAAACGAGACCAATTATTATGTTCAATTCCATTAACCCAAACCGGAGTTACCAGCATTTAAAAAAAAAATAAAGTTCAACCTTTACATTCAAAGATAGAAAAAAAACGCGTTGAACAGAAAACAATGGAAATTTTCCAACGATTGCGATCATAATATTTAAAATATCTCTTCACTTTCAACAAACTTGGATATAGCAGTTACGACCCCAAGCAGCCGTTTTAGGAACTTGAAAATAATTTCCAGCAATCTCTAGTGGCGACTTTTATTATTAAAAAAAAATGGAAACCGTACGACTAACGCTTTTTGAGATACGGCCGAGAGACATTCTTAGTACATTCTTCACCCGGATAACTAACGTTACGCTAGTTGAATTGATTTCCAGCTTTAATTAATTAATGGTAAAAAATATGGGTTTATTAATATTAACATTTTCAATAGACATAAAATACTGCCCTTTTTAGAGGAATATATTGCTAACCTTCACTTTATCTAATAAATATTTTGTTCGATCCGATTTTGTAGGTCTTATCGCTTCCCATTCTTCTTCAGAAACTTGAGAAGCCATTTCATATTCAGCGACAATGGAATCGTCCAGGGACTTTATAAAACCAGTTAAGGTTTCCTCTATATGGCATACGAGACCAACCTGAATATTAAAGATTATTCAATAATTTTTTTAAGGGGTAATATACACATTATGCAACAAGGTTTAGATGATTATTGAAAACTTCAGTTCTTCATTGTTGCAACGGTTTCCAATAGTTATGAACTGAATGAACCACTTCAGTCCCAGGTTACAATTCATTAGGACAAAAATTCAATGCTCGTTTTGTAAATTTTATGCTATATATTTAGACTACAAAAGAAAAACAGAGTTTGTCCATTTAATTCATAACGGAGAAAAAGCCATTTTTTAAGTTAGAATCTTATACTTAAAGAGGCAATAATTTGGCGGTTTTATTTATTTCTAAATCTGGTATGTGTTGGCAACAAGACCATAGCGGCATGAGTGTCACAAGTCACTTAAGGAATTGACATAATAAATAAATAAGTCAAATTGTTCAAATAAAAAGGAGAATAACAAGGCATGTCCAACATATAATTGAGATAACCGACTTTTTTATTATTGATTTATTGCAGTAAATAGTACAAAAACTTCATCTTCCGCTGTCTTTATTATTAAGTAGCTATAGTTATATTGACACAAAATGTTTTTATTTTAAAGATATAATATAATTTGTACAAATGATTTTTTTTTAAAAAAAAGCTCGTTCCTCTGGACCACAAAATTGCGCCAAAACTTTAAGACTTGCATTTTTCTTTTTCGGTATGGGAAAGACTCCTGCAAAGTAAAAGTAAAATATAGTATAAAAAACTGATAGTTCTTACCAACTTACCTTCATATGCATGATCTGGATAAAAAAAATTACCTTCAATGATTTGCATTGCTTCATTTGGTTTTCTGGCTCTGGTAACAATGCTTGTCAAAACTGGGCTGTTACAAATTGAACGGTGAATGAGTAATCTGGGATGACAGGTTTCAGCTTCTATTTCTCTTAGCTTTTGAATTTTGAATGGCAATTTGGTAAAATATCGAAGTGTTGATAACAGCAACGCCCAATTTCTGATCATGATTTGATCAACAACTTTAAGAATGAAGGGCTCATGTTTAACTCTTTAATAAGTGGTACAAATCTTCTGGTATTATCATCTTTGTTTTCACATTTACGTGCCCAAAGTTCTTATCGCATTCTAAGTACAAGTGACCTCTGATGGGAAACGTTAACTTTACTGAGGTAAATCGTTATCTATAATGCACTACGTAATGAATAAACTTAAAAACAGATTGATTGTTTCGGCCGCCTGTCGAATCACAAAAAATCACAAATTTTGTAACATTTTTGGGAAGTATATTAAAATCAAAGTCATAAAGGACCAAAACTGTTATAGTATAGTAAGTATAGAAAACAGACCTACCAGTTGATAGAATATGTATGTTGAAGCTGTACATGGACAGTTGACGATTGTAATGTACATCATTCGTGGTTCCGTTTGGTAGAGACACGTTTTTCTGGTAGTTTAGTGCGATAACTTTAAGAGCCTCGTCAGTTATAGCATGCAGCCTGGCAGCTTTTTTTCTTTTATAAAAAGCTGTAGCTTTAGCTTTATGAACAGTATTTAAAACGGATAGCTTTCTTTTCTTTGCTTCAACAAATGTATTAGTACTACGACTACGTTCAAGTGCATTAATTTCTGCTAAAATCTTGTCACAAGTGTTACGTGTTTGGGAGCGCGAATATCCGAAAGATATTTTGTATTTTTTAAATTTGGATCTATTAGTCTCGCAAGATATTTTGAGATTTGGGTATTTCTCTTTAAATAAAAGAAACATTTTCTTTAGGTTTAGCTCTTCTGGTAGATAAATCTTCTTGGTTTTGTTTAAACTGTAGTGATTTTTTCTATCCTTGGATGATGTAATGTGACTATCAATAGCATCTTGCGTGGATTTTAAGAGCTAACGAGGCCTGTTGGCATTAGTTCCATGTTTATCTTTTGGGGACTTCCCCGCAAGTTTAAGCGATTTCTTAATATATTGATTTTTTCAAGTTATTCCGTGTATAGCCCGAAGACCTCTGAAGCATACCAGAATCTCGTTAACTACTCCCTCTCTGACAACACGCACTCTATAACCATAGGAACAATCAGGAAGGATAGCATACTCCTCATTTTGTTTAGCCCTCCTTCTCCAAACCTGGTGAACTCTTATTATTGAAACCAGATACTTGTTCTGTTCATTTCTGTCGACCATTTGGTTAAACAAACTCTCTTAATATTAGGTATCTCTCATCGTTTGATATGGTTCGAAAACACTTGAGACGTTTGCAATTGCAGTTAGGCCCAGGCTCATGTGATTGCATCCTAAGCTTTTTTGCAACATCAACATTTCGTAAACGTCCGTCTTCTACAGGCGACGTACTTTTTCGGTCATCCATTACTATTACTAGGTATTAAGAGTCACGTTATTATTACTATCACTACGTATTAAAAGATAGTTTTCCCCCTGTACGCATGGATAATCCCTGTTTTTCCCCTGTGTGACAGGAACAAAATATTAAATATACGCGTGACTCTTTTCGTTTTTGTCTGGTTTAAGTGTACATCATTACAGTACATGCATTTGCCTACAAAATGGCACCGATAACTTGTTGTTCATAAAAATGCGACAAACCCGGTTTTCCCCCCTGTATGTACTTTTCAATGGTTTAGTTACTGTTGTTTAAATAATTGATATTTTTATACTATGGAGAATTTAGTTACATACTGTTGAAATAAAAATCTGTATTTACATTCCCTTTATAAATTACGTATTTTTTCTCTTTGACCATAGTTTATTGGGCTTAATAAATTATGGACGTCAAACAAATTCATAATGAATTTCATTATGACGCAGTCGAACATAAAATTGAAAAAAATGTTTATCTCATTTTTTTTTTGTTGTACTAGGTGGACGGGACGGGATTCTATATTCTGCTTAGATGTTTATCACGTTTAGATTCATTTAATTTGTATCCATGAGTCAGAGGTTTTTTTAAAGTAGTGATCAATATACAGTTTTATTCAAAGACATATAAAAGAAGATCGAAACCAACACAGCCTTACTCAAAAACCCTTCAAACACTTAATTTTAAAAGGAGCTTCAGCTTATGGTACAAGATTTTTTAACTGATGTCAAGCAAAAAAATACTTTAAATGATGAGGATTATGATTTTAACAATACAGACTCACATTTAGAACCATTTGATGTTGAAAAGACTAAAAGTCAACTATTATTAAACATCATATCATGCCCTTCTTATTTATTTCCAAGAGGAACTTTTCATTGTGATAAATTTCAGATAGGTGATTGTTTTTTTATATCTTTTTGATTTTATTACCCGATCTGTTGACCCTAAAAACCTAAAAAGTATGGTGTCACTAGACGTATGGTTTTCACAGCAACGTGAAAACTACGCAAATTTATTTAACGCTACAGAACAGAAATCATAAGTGTATCTAATACTTACCATACATACATCATTAACAACAGTGCTGTTATAAATAAAGGCAACGTTATCGCCTTCTTTTAACATTCTTTTAAATTTCTTAAAATTTTTAATCTTATTATTTGTATTAGATACCAAATACAACCATTGCTTTTTGGTATCTACCAACTTTAGTTCTTTGGCGTATTCCATAATTATTTCTACTAGTTCAAAGTTGACAATAACTAAAAGGAAATGTTAATTAGATTATATTTAAAATTATTAAGTTAATTGAACTATTTATACTCTCAATAAAATTGTTTTTGAATGTTATTACTTAATTAACCCATACAGACTAATGTATCACCACACTATGAAAACCTGCTTTATCAAGGTAATTAAGATCTGAATCCAATAACTGAGCATTCCATATGAACAGTAGCGGCGTATGATCACAAATATTATAATAACACATTCTATTGAGCATCAGTCCAAGCACTTGGCTATTCGAGCAATGAGTTTCCCTCTTGCCGACACGACGTGACGCGCTTTCTTCGCCTATCAATCTGCTGGCCCAACCGGGTAGCTTATACGTAAATTGTAGACGCGATAGGACCTCGCCATAGGGCGACTGTAATATAAATGTAGTTGCTTTTCGTGCGTTTGGTTACTTTTGGTTACTTTTTGTTAGTTGCGCCCACGGAGTCAGCGAAGCGAGCGGAAGGCCAGGAATGAAGTGTTCAAATACGTAACGGGGGTATTATATCTAACATTTATATTACAGTCACCCTATGACGAGGTTTTATCGCGTCTGCAGTTTACGTGTATGCAACCGGGCAGTCCTTTCGCTTCGCAGTGGTTTGGTACGAGTTAACAAGTGAAGTGATTAACGACCGCACTCAAAAGAAGAACATCAAAGGAGTGATCGAACTGTTTAGAATATCTATAAACTTATATGAATGTATACGGGCGTTATATGCTGTTAGTGATACTAATATATATAACTAAGTACATATATTACATTTTATAAAAAATAATTGTTAGGACCATCGAAGTTACTTTAAAGAGCACTGAGAAGCATACTGCCATCTTTTCAGAAACATCAGTTTATCCATCTTAGACTATATAAGGTTTTCTAAAAAAAACTTACATACTTAATGTAGTAAATTATTTTCAAAATAATTTAGGATCAAGATTTAAGAAAATTAAAAAGTGTTAAAGCCCTAAAAGTTCCAAAAAGCACATCATACAAACTAGAACATCCAAACAGAGTAATGGATTTCGAATTTAAATGGAATATGTATACAAATATTTCCAGGAGCAAAACGAGGATTACGATGGATATTCTACATTTTTAAAGTTATAAAATGTGATTCTATCCAAAGCAAGAATGTGCGTAAAAAATAAAATACCCTATAAAATGGTGAAAAATAAATTAGCAATGGCCCTGTTATAAATGTAAAGTAAACTGACTATAACAAAACGTTTATAATTATTGTAAAAAACAGTACCAATATTTAATAACGGTTTGATTAAATTGTTGAAGAAACACCCCAACATGTGTAGGAACTTTTCGTTTTTCACCGTGGGGTTTGGTTAGTAGTATGATTCAGCCATAATTATTAAAACCCAAATTGATTTATTCCATTTATGGCTTAGTCATTCGACAGCAGTGGAGGAAGCACGCCTGCTGCTCCTTGCTCCCTGCATGAAACGAAAATTACGGCTTCGCGACGTCAGCTTTTCATTGATACCAGTGTTGCCGTTCTATTACAATTGTAATAGATCTATTACTATTTTCAAGCATCTATTACTCTATTACCTTAGCGGTGAAATCTATTACCATTACTAATGTTTTCATAAAACTGAGTATTTACCACAAATTACAAAAACTACATGTCCTATTTTAAAGATACTTTTATAAACGCAACCACAAACACTTTCCTGCTACTACTATGTAAACCTAGTCGATGTCAAAATTGTTAAATCACTCATGTTCCGTTTACCGGTAAACTGGTCTTTGTGTTGCTGTTTGCCATATTGCCCTCCCGTACTGAATCATAAGTAAAGAAGGAGATAGCGAGATGCCAACTCGAACCACGAATATATCCATTCCGATTTCTGTTTCGTTTGTGGGCATCATATTGTCGGCACTTTATGGACTTCCCCCTGTCCGATCTTACTTGGGAGTGCTCGAAGTTAATTTTCTAGATTTCTAGTGCGGTTATTAGTTTTGAATCTTTGCATTAATTGGTTATTCATCATGGACAGGTAAAAATAGTAACACACTTTAATTTCTTTAGGTACCATTTTTATATATATTTTTTTTAAGATTCGTAATAAGAGCGTCTAAAAAGCATGACGAAGAAGATGTTAATAAATTTACAAAATATAATTTGACATTTTTTATGGCGAAAATTACGGATTGCCCCTATGCATTTGCAGCAAGCCACGGAAAAAACAATCTATTACAATTTTCAGAAATCTATTACTTTTTAGCAATCGATCTGTTACCCTAAATCAAAGTCTCCCTCACCAAGAGTTTTTGCTTGCAAACCTCTCTTATATGTAAACACAGGCATGAATGTGATGTAAATATGAATGGAAGTGGAATGATCTGATAAAACTACATAAATACGTCTGAAGTGAGTAGTATCCAAATACGAACCTGCATTAGCAGACATTATAACGTATATACAGGCACAGATTACCTAGAACAGATGCGATTCCTTTAATGTTTTTCCTGTACTGCGTTTTCGTGACCTTGACCGCTTGCAACTTCCCGTTCGAGCTCCGAGTGGTAGGGTTGACAAAGTTTGTTGCACCAGCTACATAGTTTAACCGGCCGTAAAATGTGATTAAGATGTTTTGCCTCATCGGTTTTGATTTGTATATAACAATTCTAAATATGACTATGAAAATAGATTGCTTATTTCAGAGTCTATTAAAAGCATGTGGATAACGTATATGTTGGGATTTAAATGTTTCAGCACTGGCAAAGTTATATATACCACATAGAGAAATTTATTTCTGAGGCATGGGAGGTAGAAAATCAATTGAACTTGTTAAATATCGAACCAGTGGTGATCCTGCGTCGAATGAAACCGACGAAGAACTATCTTTTTCAGAAAGCAAAAGTATTGATCAAGAAGATATTTGAAACATGTATTATATTTTTAGGTATTATGTGCTTTAATAATGCAGGATTTATCCTTATATCTGCATCTTTTTACATTAATGAATACTGCGACAATCACTTTTTCTAGTTATTTGTTCAAAATAAAATCAGTGGGACCATTTTTTTCAGCTTTTAATTGAAGGTTGTGAAAACAAGTCACTTTTAGTAATTTAGTAATATGATGTTTTTATTTACCAAAAAATTAAAGATGGGATAGAATATTAATTTTCCTATGGGTTTTTCCTTTTTTAACAACTTACAAGGTATCTTTTTGCATATTTTATTGTGTAAAATAGCCTAATAAATAATTTAATTACATAAAATAAAGGGAAGCCCGAACATGGATGTTTGAAGGCTATAGACTTAATTTTTTTGAGAATAAGGTTTAGTAACGTTTATCTCTACGGATATTTTATCAAACTCACTTACAAATATTTTTTCTAGTTTAGAAACAAAATAGATGAAGCCTTCGTTGGGCGACTTTAATTTTCTAAAATAATTGTTTTCAGAATCGTATATTTAGTAATGTGTGAATAAGAATGACTTGTCTAAAGTTTCTACTGCATTGGAAAATTGAAGACACAGGTGGCATTCATGAATTTCTGAACCCTTTTTCAAGAGATAACCATTCATAATTAAAAGCACTTTGAAGTGTTATATTTTCACGTCGATAATCATAATCTGGCAGACTAATAGCTGCTTCTAAATCTTGAGTATTTTCGTAACTCGAAAATTACTGAAGTAAATAAACGAACAAAACCAGGAAGAAAATTGTCAAAATATGTAATATTTATTGTCTAGGATGCTTAGCAGCGCAGAAACAGATAGCCACGAACTAGATTAAAGCGGCCGCGGCAAGTCGATTTAGCTCGGGTACACATAGAGCGTCTGACTATATAAGTAGGCGTCAGCCTCCTTATGAATCAGGAAAACTTCGTCCATGCGTTATCGGTAGCTTTCGCATCTGTTCTAGGTAATCTGTGATATAGGTATGAATGACATGTAAATAGAAATTAATGATAAGAGTATATGTAATATGCAATATATACATGTATACATGAATAAATGAGTTGTAGATGTGCATGAATGAATGAATATAAGAATTTAACGTGAAATGTAGTTTTTCTGATAGCCTTTTCTCCATAATCAAATACCCGCCAATATATTATAGGTTCCTTAAAAGTTTACAATTATAGAAGATATTATCCTACGTGAGCTTAGTTGATCACAGCCAGGCCACGAACCTACTGAAAACAGTCTAATTAAGATTACATCTGTTAGGGTATTTAGCTTGTTGCGTAACTGTACTGTTAGCCCATGCGGGCCAGTTACGTGTTGGAACCCAATATGTAGAATAAATATTAGAACTCTTTCAATAGTATTAGGACACAATTGTTAACGCGACATATCAATAGATATGATGATTGATTGATTGATTTATTTGCACAGATATTTAGAAAATATCTGGTGCACTCTTTCAAAGCTGATTTAGGGACTCTTTTGGGCATGTTTACGCATTTTCTCAAGACATACAATTTGTAACGTCTCTCCTGCTGCCGATTGAAGATGGTAAAATGGCGGTTGGAAAATTGTAGTAAGAAGTCAGATATATATCTATTTCTGTACTCAAGATTCGAATCAAGTTTCGAAGTCCCTGGTGAAGTTAAGTTGAGAGAATTGCAGAAAAGGCAAAGCAACAAGGTATTGAGTGTGAAAGGAGAAGTAGTTAGTTTAAATAAAAGAAAGTTTGATGAAATTCAGTAAGGAAAGGAATTTGTGTTACATTCAAATAATAAAGAAGTTTTGTTAGATATTATATTATATTAATAATTAACCTGATTTAAAGTATTTCGTTTTATGTGTGAAAGGATGAATGCTTGAAAGTAGTTAGACTTTTATTTATAGATCATATTTCATATTTAATGCAAATTAAATCCTGCATTATTAAAGCACATAATACCTAAAAATATAATACATGTTTCAAATATATTCTTGATCAATACTTTTGCTTTCTGAAAAATATAGTTCTTCGTCGGTTTCATTCGACGCAGGATCACCACTGGTTCGATATTTAACAAGTTCAATTGATTTTCTACCTCCCATGCCTCAGAAATAAATTTCTCTATGTGATATATATGTCGTAGGCATCGGGCGTAATACGTCATTCCGCGAAAAGTCTAGTCATTACACGTATCGCCGGCAAAAGCTGTAATAAAATAATTATTACCTTGTTTGGCTTAAATTATGCGTCATTTCAAGGATTGCCTTCTTCATGTTAGACAAACAGAGTAATCGGTCGAACGATTGAACGGTACAGCCTCTGACTGCCGTATGTCGGCGTCAAACACTGAAATCCGTCATTCCCTGAAATGACTAGTCATTACATGTATTGCCGGCAAACAGCGTAATAGCCTTATTATTACAGTGTTTGACTAAGTATTCAGTCATTCCCTGTAATGCCTGAATCTATTTTAGAAAAACATGGTAATAACAATTTTCAACGTTTGCCGATTGTAGTCAATCACTGTAATAAATACAACCCACAGCTCAAAGTGACTGAAACTAACCCAAACTAACCTAAACTAACCCAAACTAAAACAGGCAAACAGCGTAACGCAAGTTTATAAGCGCATTGCTGTTGTTTGCCTGGGCATTACAGGGAATGACTGAATAGTTAGTAAAACACTGTCATAATAAGGCTATTACGCTGTTTACCGGCAATACATCTACTGACTAGTCATTTCAGGGAATGACGGATTTAAGTTTTTGACGCCGACAGTCAGACGCTGTAACTTTCAATCGTTCGGCCGATTACTCTGTTTGTCTAAAATGAAGAAGGCAATCCTCGAAATGACGTATAATTTAAGCCAAATAAGGGAACAATGATATTATTACAGCTTTTGCCGGCAATACGTGTAAAGCCTAGACTTTCCGCGGAATGACGTATTACTCCAAATGCCTACGACATATATAACTTTGCCAGTGCTCTTGCGGTACATTTTCTGCTACGTCATTTCATACGTTTAAAACTTAAGCAGCTGACCCTGTGGTTTTAGCAATAGCTGTATTTACTACATTCGTGTATCGCCACCTTTGCTAAAAACCCATATCTCATCCAGAAAAATAGGTTTATATATGCTTTTTTTGCAACTTGATATTTAATTAAAAATAAAATTCTCTTCAATCTGATTTCAGGCATTTCCCATAAATATTTTCTTTCGTCCTGCTATTTCAAGCTAAAACCCATTTTTTAAATTTTTGAGATCTTAACCCCCTCTAAAGTAATGTTCTTTTCGGGCATACATTTTGTAAATTACTTCCTTAAACAAATCGTACTTCGAGTTTTGCTCCGGAAAACGTTTCCAGACATATATCTTTTATTTTCGAAATCCGTGCTTCTGTTTGGATCTTCTAGGTTGTATAATGTGCTTTGTGGAACTTTTAGTGCTTCGGACGTTTTTTGAATTGCCTTAAATCGAAACCCTAAATCATTTTAAAAATAAATTACAACATTAAGCATAAGTGTTTTGGATTCATCGGAATATCGCATTTTGGTGGTGTATTTTTGCTTTATTTAATGACATTAACAGACATCAAACTTTTGACGTAACATCTAATTTGTAACCGACGTTCATTTTTATTGGTTATTTTTTGTTTCACCTCACTATTGACTGATAAATAAGGATGAAATTATTCCAAATGGGTAGTAAAAATACTATATATGTTTCATATACTATATATTATGTTTCATATACTATGTATATGTTTCATATAGTCTAGATCAGAGGAACGATTTAAAGTAAACAGTCCTAGTGTTTATCCTTTATCAATTAGTGGAGGCAAATTATTTTAAGAATAAATACTGTATACTGCATGTGGTCCTAAGCTCGACAAACCTCATATCTGTTAAAATTTATTAAAAAAAGTATCTTACCTAAAAAATTATCCCCAACCATTTTTGGATTAATAGTAGACAACTTCGATTTCAAATTTGCTCGAATATCATCAATAGTTGCAGAAGTATTACTAAAGAGATTCATCAAAGAAATACCTGACGCACTTATTCCATTTGCTTGTTTTGTTATTGATTTAATTACTCTTGTTAATAAATCATTAGCTAAAAAAATCAATATTTGAAATAATATAAATATATAATAATACATAATAATTGAAAAAAATTGTGTAAGTTTTCTTCAAACCTCAGAAATCCGTAACTTTTTGTCACTCAGATGAAGTAAAAGTCTCACTTTATATTGATGAAAACGCTCAGCGACAGAGTAGTATATCTCGTTACCAGTCCGGAAACGAGGCTTTTCTGCGCGCCGGACAATGAACACCGGAAGTCGTGCAAGCACGGGAAAAGCTGTTTCTGGACGTGTAATGAACAATATTTTTGAAAAAATTTTCTACTACCGAAAAATATATGAAAAAATTAAAATATTATTAAATTACTTTACGCACAAGTGCGTAAAATAAATTATTTTACGCATTAGTGCCCTGAATGTCAAAAAATATGTCAGATTTACTTTACGCACTGCACATTAAAAAGATCTGTTTCACGAATCTTACAGAGTGCGTAAAGTGAATCCTTTACGCACGGTAGTAGAAAATAGTTATTTGTGTATTTAGAGCGCAAAGTAATGGATTGCCGCTTGAGAAAGAATGTTACTGCGCCACGCATAGCGGAGCGCAGTAATCTTTCGAAAACGGCAATCTTACTTTGAGCTCGAAAAACACACAGAACTTTTTCAGCCGCATTTTTTAAAATTAAATGCACATTTTTCTCTATGCTTATTCTGAAATTTGCAAATGACTGTCAGTTTTGACATATTATATTCGGGCTTCGGGCATATTTAGAACAGGAATGCCAGCAACAAGGTGCGTATAAATATGGCGAGACGCGCGCGAGTCGCGCCTGAGCCGCGCCACCAACGGGGGCTCGCGAGTCTACCACGAGCCGCTCGATGGAGGCTTGCAGCGATCCGTTTTCTGTCGGTTTTTGGGGCGACCTCAAAGGGATTTTGCGCGTCTAGTGGGACGGGTTCGTGGCATGGCCGCACATACTTTCAGACTTTCTTTTGTTAATACTTTTAAAAATCATAAACATTTGGTGCCATAGAACTAAATAAAATTAGATTAATGCAGCACAAAACTAAAAATAAGTAATGAACGCCAACATTATAACGAACACGCATCCTTAATTTTAGCCTAAATTACGCCAGTGACCGCATTGCTTTGATTGTTCAACCTTGAAATGTCATAAAAAATAAGCATTTTTATTTCCAATAACAATAAATGTATGTGAAAAAGATTTATTTGCATTTAGAATTCTAAAAAACTGTGACAGTGTACAGATCGCGATTAATACCGAAATTATGTGTCGTACACGGCTGCCTGTGGTTGTTTATTTAATAAACTTGAAATTACAAAAGCTCCACTGCACATAACTAGTAACTACTAAAGCTGCCGTTGGTTCTTCGTCGTCAGACACGGCAGGTCTATTCTTTTATGTTCTCGATTTCGCAACCACGATATTATGTCGCACTTCTTCACGCAGTTCTGAACTGAGCCGAACAACAAATCCAAAAGTGGCCCTGCTTAAATTAAACTAATTCGTCACTGGCTCGTGGCATGCGCGTATCTCCTGATGGATCCGGGATTCTCGCGGTAGGCTCGCGTCGTGCTCGCTGCTTCTAAAAAGTTGCCGCGAGCCACGAATTGCTATGAATAGGCTTGACTCGCGCGCGGCTCAGGCGCGTCTCGCCATATTTATATGCACCTTAAGAAACGCATACTGTCACTTATTTATTTTCGGTTTCGATGACCATACATAGCACACTCGACGGAAAAAGTGAGAATTTTCTTTTCCATGTTCGCGCTAGAGCGCAAAATAAGAATCCACGGCATTCGTCGATTTTGCGATTTCATTTCAATTTAGTAATTAGTTATTTTACGCGCGGCTTTAGAAAAAAATATTTTACTTAAAATTAGGCTATTGACTCTAAAATGTACCAGCTTAATTTTGTAGACTGTATCGCTGTGTAATTTTAACCCAATTTATTATACTTTATGCTTATTTTGTAACTAAATAACTGCAAATTTAGCACCGTGCGCGCGCACCGCAAGACTATTCCCGTCCTTGCGCACCGGAAAGACTTGCTTCCTTTGCTCTACAGATACGTCGAAAATGATAGTTTTCAGAGAGGTATTATGAAAAGTCTTTTGCTGCCGCTGCCAACGGCAGTAAGGTCTCTTCTGCACAAGCAGTTAAAAAGCGGCAGTTATAACGCTAACTGTCGCTTAAAATTTTGTTACCTACAACTGACTGTCAAAATGTAGCTATTAAAATGCGATCAAAACGCTGGACTGTTACGTGAGCGGTCCATATTAAAAAAGGACTTGTGTGGCCAGAGAGGTTTGAAACAAATAGCACATAATATACTAACTTTATCAGAAATTTTCAGCTTCGCAAAAATACTATGACTAATTAAAAACAATTTTGACAGGATCAAGTTTTGCCTGCACACGTTAGAAAGCGCAAACAGGAAAATTGTATTTAAAGTTAAAAAATTGCATTATCCATATTTGGTAAAATTTTACCGACTACCTTGAATACGGAATAAGATTGCATAATTT
>MU182354.1:357237-383807 GCA_016904865.1 Pissodes strobi | reverse complement strand
GCTTAATTTTTATGATAACTGCATTCTATATAAAGTCTGGCGTGTATCTAGTTTTGTATAAGGCGTTGGTAAACTCATTAATATAATAAATCAAGTACAGTATTTCCTCTCAAACGTGTTATGCCTAATTTTGATTTAACTAATTAGCGCATTATTATTGCACTAATTCGCTTCGTAAATAAAACAATGTTAATTGTTCATTATCTCCGCGTTTGGTGTGAACCATTTAAAACTTTTGTTCGGAATTATAATTGGATATTGAATGTGCTGAACTATTAAAACGAACTCTCTTTTTGCATAATGAAAAAAGCTGATTCATTACGTCGGTATTTTGTGGTATTTTTTAAGTACTCGTGAATAATATAATTTGATTTTGTTAATTAAATCCATGGGGCAAACGAACATGTGTACGTTGAAAGAATTCGGACAAACAATAGGGTTGTCCTCTACAAGAAGAATTGACAATAGCAGTTTTTACTTCTGTGTAATTGCGCATTCCACTGTGCTTTATAGGTGGATATGTTATACATTCCACATATCGCTGTTGGCCCAGGTCCGTATTTAGGTGCGACATTGTTAGTAATTGATGAAAGTTATACGGAGCTAAATCTGATAAATAAGTAGGATGAGGGAGTAACTCAAACCTAACTTTAACAATGACAATAAAGTTGATTTCCAAACCAATGGATTGTACTGAGGAAATAGCTCTCCCTTTTCCTTAATTGTGAAGTTCTAAATTTGAACAATACTTATTGATTGTTTTTTACTTTTTCAAGATAGTCTTTGAAGATTATACATTGTATATCCCTAGAAATAGTCGGTACAACTTTGCTAGCTGATGTAGCGGATTTTGCCTACTTAAATGCCGGTTTACCAGTGAAATCAGAAGTCCAACTGAACTACACTTGAACAGCTGCAAACTCTTAGTAAATATATATATTTTTTCTTCTCCTTTAGTAGCTTTTCTGAATCCACTTTTGAACATTGTAGTTGTAGTTTTCCTTTTTTCCTGTCTAAAATCAAAGTGTACCAATTTCGTTCTACTTTTTCCTTGCTGCAACTAACTTTTGGCGGTCTTTCAATACTTCTTGTGTGTCCTTGCAATCTCTACCCTATTTGCATTTCATGGCCTATTATATATGTTCAGGTAAATGCAAGACAACATGACATTAATTAAAATTGTGGAAAAAAGAGGCCTTCAAGAGTAGCTCAACCAGTTTTCTAGTGTGAGTTTTAAATAATAATTTTTAATTAATTGTGCTATGAAGGTTTTGTTGAATTTTATCAATATATTTTCTCTTGTATGCAAATGTTTAATTTAAGAATTAATGTTTACGCTTAGTCTTCTTAAGCGTTCGTAATATAGCCATCCTTATTAAATGATAGTTTGGTGACAATTATTACCTTAATTCGTTTAACAACCAATATTCCTCGTTCATTTTGTACTTTGCCTAGTATTTTTTACTGATTGTCTAAATTGGAAGAGAATCTCTTTATATGAAACAAGGTGTTCAACAATTTATGAAATGATTGTTTTATTTGTTCTTGAACTCATTTGATAGCAATATCTTCTCAGAACATTAAAACCCTGATCAAACCCTTGCCGAAAATGTGTTCAGCCTTAAAATCAATTAGTGAAGAATCCGGTAGTAGAAATATATACCCTCATCTGTTATTTGACGATGGCAAAGATTATATGTTAGATAATGTATAGATTGATAAATCGCACATGGGTTGCCTAGCTAAATCTGGGGTCAATGCCGTTATACAGGGTCAAAGAAATTCGCTTCTGACTATTGGAATCTCGTAAACGGTAAAAGATACAGCAAAGTTTAAATTGGGGCAAAGTTGCACAATTTAGTGCCCAGTATTTTGACATTTTGATATTTATATCTCGAGTAATTCCGGAGATATCCGAGAAAAACCGAAAATTTCAAATTGGGGTTTTAATATTTTGTGACGTTATTTTTGGAAATATCAAAAAAATAATGACACTTTCTAAAGGCAGTTTTTAACGATCTATCCTAGGATGTTGTCAGTTTTCTAACTCAACGTTTCGATTTCTCAGAACCATCATCAGGTCAATTTTTTTTAAATACGGAGCTATAGTTTTTTTGCATATTTAGGGGGTAATTTCGTAAAATCCATCACCAGATATTTTTAACTAGTAGGTATTATTAACAAAATGAACACCTCAGACAATTTACAATACTAACAGGCGCAGATTAAGTTGATATCTCAAATTAAAAAAAAAACCTTCGGTAATTTTGTCAGTAACATCTACAATTTAAAAATATCTGGTGATGGATTTTTGCCAAATTACCCCCTAGATATGCAAAAAAAATAATAAAAACTATTTAGAAAAATTGGCTTGATGGTTCTGAGAAATCGAAACGTTGATTTAGAAAACTGACAACATCTTAGGTAGACAGTTAAAAAGTGCCTCTAGAAAGTGTTAATATTTTTTTGATATTTCCAAAAATATCGTCAGTAAAAATTAAAAACAAAAATCGAAATTTTTGCTTTTCGCGGATATCTCCGGAAGTACTCGAGATATCTCAAACTTCACAATGTCAAAATACGGGGCACTAAATTGCGCAACTTTGTCCCAATTTAAACTTTGCTGTATCTTTTATCGTTTACGAGATCCCAATAGTGAGAAGCGAATTTGTTTCACCCTGTATAACGGCATTGGCCCCAGATTTAGCTAGGCAACCCACGTGCGATTTATCAATCTATACATTATCTAACATATAATCTTTGTCATCGTCAAATAACAGATGAGGGTACAATATATATTTCTAATACCTGATCTTGGCCAAATATGCATCTCTAAAATACAAACAGAAAATGATACATATTGAGTATTTTGTATAAAGCCTCTTTGTTTTTTATCATTATAGATAGGTACTAGCATCTCTAGTTTTGATCAATATTAGTACTTACGGATATGGTATGAATTTGCTCAGATTGCACAAATATTCAGCGAAAAATAATTTTGAATATCCTTAAGGATGTCTTCAAGACCTCAGTAAGTTTTGATACAACTCTGCACGAATTTTGTATTCTGACTGATATGTGAACTACATTGGATTCTTTGTGAAACTGCAATGGAATCAATCTTATCATTATTATGCTCTTTTTTGAAACATACTATGATTATTAAGATTTTTAGGCAAACTCTACTGTTTGTTAGAATAGACAAACAATCGAATATTATTGCTTTAATCAAATATTTTTCTTGCACAGTTACTGGAATGGATCAGACGTACCATGCCCTGGTTGAATTCAAGGCAGACAGACAACTCCTTGGCAGGTGTTCAGAAGAAATTAGAAGAATACCGTACATATAGGCGTAAACATAAGCCACCCCGTGTAGAACAAAAAGCGAAACTTGAAACCAATTTTAATACTCTACAAACCAAGTTGAGGTTATCCAACAGGCCAGCTTACATGCCAACTGAAGGAAAGATGGTTTCTGTAAGTATACATACATTCGATATTAAATTAGCTCTTATTTGAACATGTCTAAAAGGGTATTTTTGTTATCTAAATAAAACCGCACCCATTTTGCTTGAGAACGATCAAAGTGGCGTGAGGGAAATACAATATTTTTTTAATCACACATTTGCTAAAATTATTTTTAAATATATGTATATTTTTATCTCGATTTTTATATTAATTTTCGCAACAAAAAACTGTATACGTCGTAGTAGTTGCTCTTGTTCTACAAAGCGCAAATAAGACCGTGCGAATATTGTTCACACATCTGGGTTGCCGCACCAAAGCACACCCTAAAGCTGCTGGACTCCATTCAGAAGAGAGCTGTGTGTCTCATCGGCGACCCGGAGTTGGCAGGGAATCTGGATAGTAATTAATTTTTTGTAACGTATTCAGCAAGGGACAGAAATAAAATATTTCCTTTGATTTAGCTGTAGTTCACTGAGACAATTACCATAACTATCATTGGCTATATAATCGCTCTCATAAGACTATGCTCTCATGACATTATGATCTTTGTAAACGTAAGAAGTGAAGCGAAATCTTGTATTTCTGAATAAAATATGATATGGTGTGATACATTATCATAAGGTTGAGGACTCATTCAGAAGCGAACAGTGAATAACTAAAATACGCCCAAGAAGTTCCGTAATAGAGAAGAGATGAGAATGTTGAAAGGCTGAACTAACCCAAACGTATGTAAAACATCATTGTTATGGTTTAATCAGAGTAGTGAAGTTCTGAAATTGTAAATTATGATCAGTGCCTGAATTAATACGAATATCAGTCGGGTCATATTATTTTGAGATAAAATATATTCCAAGGAGAATTGCTGGAAGGCAACAAGCGCGAAGCTCTAGGAAAAGTAGAAATAGATACATATGTGGAAAATGGCTGCTTCAGATATTTCTACATGGACAAGAAGAGAGAAGGCTCTTAAAGAAAACCTAGAAGAATGATACAGGAGACTTAAAGAAAAACTGGAAGAAGAGTACCGAGGATTGGACTGATGATGACGATTCAATTAAAAAAACAACATAAAAAAACAGAACTGTTTAAAAAAAGTCTGCGATATTAGAAGATAGAAAAAGCGACACCAGATATATGATTCGGAAATAGCGTAACACTTTAAGAAAAACACTATAACTTAGGATCAACTTTAATAAAAGGCGACAGGAACATAACTGGGATTATATTCTGCAGGAACTAGATATTGGAAGATGAATATTTCAAGAAAGAGCAAGTAGAAGAGATGGGGTACATTCAACATTCTGTAAGAATAAGAACATAACCGGATATTTATCAGGAATAATAACAGGGCAGGAAATTGGAAGAAAATCGAGTAGAATATCGGAAGTTTAAATTTTCACATGTGATGATCGGGAGCTTCTTAAGGCAAAATAAGCTAAGTGACAATAAACTGACAGGATTAAAACGCTGTAATGTGACAAAATATCTGATATTTCCGGATTTAGCAACGCTTTAGGCCAGGAATACACGACTGTATATAAAACGGATGTTACAACGGACATTGCTCAAAACGCAGTTGAAAGCCTGGCCACATGAACGTTAGAATTTCTATAACTGTCTGTTAGTTTTATAGTTAAATGAATTTAAATTTTAAGGAAATGACGCACAGTAGGAACAGCGTTCATATGACTACCTTCACAATGGTGTCTGCGCTGCAATGCTGTAACAGACGTTGACATGATTTAACGTGCGTCTAGCTTGACAGCGTTGCCTCTCAATGACACGGACGTTGAAACGTTGTTGGTTAAAAAGCCGTACTACGTTTTTTGAGTGGCCGTTCGTTGTTAAGAATGCTGTAATGTCCGGCATGTCGTCCGCTGCAACGTCCGTTTTTTAAAACGCTTGTTGTTTCTGGCCTTAGCAAAAATTGCATCCATCCTGTAATGACCTATTAATAATTACATGTGGACGTCAACGTTAAGGAAGCTTTAGAGGATACACAATATGGAGTGAAAGTCAACGGCGTCCTCCTGAACACAATTAAATACGCAGATGATACCCTGATTTTCTGTGATAGCATGGAGGGTCTCCAAGAGTTAATTAATAAAGTAAGTGCAGCTGGAGTGGAGCAGGGACTGAACACTAACGTCAGTAAGACTAAATTTATGGTATTCAGCCGCGAGGGACATGAGAATGCTCAGCTGAGCCTCAACGACTCGTTGATTGAGCGGGTAAGCCGGTTCAAGTACTTGGGCAGTACACTCACGGAAAGCTTAGATCCTGACATCGAAATCAAAGCACGTATAGAAGTGGCAAGAACAACGTTTAAAAGAATGAAATCTCTATTCTGTAACAATGATCCCAATCTCAAGCTACGACAATGCATGGTGAGATACTATATTTGGTCGGTTCTCCTGTATGGGGTGGAAAGCTGGACCTTAAAGGCAGTCCTGTTTAATAGATTGGAGGCATTAGAGATGTGGATTCATCGAAAGATGCTGCGGATTTCTTGGACCGATCTGCTGACCAACGAAGAAGTCTTGCAAAGAGCCAGAACAAAACGACAATTGCTAACAACAATAAAATGTCGCAAAATTGCCTATCAGGGCCACGTATTGCGTGGAGAAAAATACCGCCTTCTACAACTCATTCTCAAAGGAAAAATAGAAGGAAAAAGAGGTGTTGGTAGGAGGCAGATGTCGTGGCTGAGAAACATCAGACAGTGGACAGGAGTTCATGAAGCTGGTGAGCTTTTCAGAGTAGCAGAAGATAGAGAAGCACTCTCCACAGTAATCGCCAACGTTCGGAGGACCGGGCAAGGCACATGAAGAAGAAGGACGTCAATATGAGCTAAAGTGCTGCACACATGAACCGGCATGGTCTAAAAAATGGCTTAGTTTGAAGTATCTCTTCTTGACCAAAATAAATCCGAATGTTATATCCTTTTTGGCTCTCGAATGAGTCATTCTACTGATGTGATTCCGTCGACAATTATGCGGGGGTTTTAATAAAGCACGGCAAAGTCTTTGTATTTCAAGATTTTTAATTTTGGGGACACTGTCCGGACCACTAAGTTATGTAGATCTTTTTGAGTGGTTGTTTTATTGCCTTTATAAGATTACTCCATTTTCAAATTATTCCCTTTCTCTTTATCAGCTTGATTGGCTTATCTTTACTATATTAGCTAGTGTCAGTTGTCTGGTATAGGCATACTAGGCGACTTCAAAAAAGTGATTTTTCCATCCCACTGGTTGTTTTTTTTTCTAATCCCTTTAACTTGTGCATATTTGGCATGCTTATGCCAGGCAACTGAAAATAGTAAACCAAAGGTGAACGATACCTTAAATTTATAAAGGTTTTACACAAGTGGTTTGGCATTTGAGGTGCAAACATTGAAGTTAAAGTAGAAGAATGGAACAATTTATAAACATAGGATAATCTCACAAGGGCAATGGAATCCCCAAAAGTCTAGATCTAATAATAACCGAGTGATTCAAGCATCGTGCTATAGATGACATTTTGTGGAATACAGCAGCTGATAACACTGAATGAACTTTGTTGAATTTGTCGTGTTCCATTGAAATCCCTGTATATTGCTATCGACTCTGTCTCTAATTTTTATCATAAGAATAAGCCTTTTAAAAGCGTAAATGATATATCAATCGGACTTAATTTATCTAGGCCATTTTTGGTCCTTATCATGTGTGGGTCACATTAGTTAGTAAAGCTGATGGCGTTAAAGAAGAAGCAAACTTAGAGGATTAATTATGGGCTTATTAAAAACTATCCATGTGGAAGGAAATTATAAACTGGTTTATAGAAGCTTTGAAATTCATGTTCACGAGAAGACCGACAATTTTGCACATTCGATTAATAATATTCCTTTGCTTCCACGGAACGATTCTAACGATAAAAGAGGACCAACATTAACTAAAGGCATCGGGCCTTTAGTCATTGTAGGGAATGATGCTTGCTTTTATGGATTGCACGTTGCTGATTTCATGTTTCCGAGGAGACCGACTTTTGTAAAGGTATGAACACATCACACATCGATTTATAATCTTCATTGGCTTCCACGAAACGATTTTAACGATAAAAGACGACCAACATTAACTAAAGGCATCGGGCCTTTAGTCAATGTAAGGAAGCATGCTTGCTTTTATGGATTGCACGTTGCTGATTCTATTCCATGTTCCCGAGAAGACCAACACATCACACATCGATTAAAATGCTTCCTTGGCTTCCACGGAATGATTTTAACGATAAAAGATGAACAACATTAACTAAAGGTGTCGGGTTTTTAGTCAATGTAGGGAAGCATGCTTCTATGGACTGCAAGTCGCCAATTCAATGTTCAGAAGAAGACCGACAATTTTGCAATGGTATGAACACATCGATTCATTTGCTTTCACGGAACGATTTTAACGATAAAAGACGATCAACATTGACTAAAGGCGTCGGGCATGGGATCAGTACTTCGAAACCACTTTAAGGTAACTTTTCGTGCAGGTCAATTAAATAATAATGAATCATTGCAATGATTCGTTGCAGAGTTCCCAGTAAAATATATTTTTGACTACACTACATAATCCTATAGCGCTTAGAAAATTTAATATATTTGTTTTAGTTGTATCGTTTTCTAAAACTTTTAATTTTTTTAAATATATCTCATTAAATAAAAAAGCTAGCCCATGTTAGAATTAAAAAAATAACACTGTATCTGGCATACTATGAATTACCCGATTAGATCGAAGAAAGGATGGTGATGGGTGCAATTAGAGTAGAAAC
Source organism: Pissodes strobi (assembly GCA_016904865.1). Classification (NCBI taxonomy): domain Eukaryota; kingdom Metazoa; phylum Arthropoda; class Insecta; order Coleoptera; family Curculionidae; genus Pissodes; species Pissodes strobi. Next base: position 375,548 of record MU182354.1, on the reverse strand, counting down.
AGCCTTTATCGACTGAAACATATACTAAGGTAACTCAGGCGTTAGGAATTCCAAGAAAGTGACGATTCAAAAATAAAACAGGAATCGATGTCACCATCCACGCTCTTGATAAGCTTGCAATATGTAGACGAATTCTAAATCCTCAAATTATGAATGAACATCCTTTAGTTAAAGAAAGCACCTATGTAACGAACGACTGCAACATGAGTAAGTCATTGGGAACTAAGTTGTATTTCATTCAGTACCAAATAACGAGCGACGGGAAGGTTAATTTGGGTTAGTGAAGCAGTTTAGTTTTAAATAGAGTGAAGGATAGTTTTGATCATAAAACAGGCTATTGTCAGCATAAACCTGGCAGCAGGATTTTGCAGTTCTGATCTGGACAGTGAAGGATTATCATCATCGAGTTTTAATAAGCGCTGAACCAACCACTAGTTTTAGTGATGCTCTATTGATATAGAGGCATTTAAATTAATTTAATTGTTAATAAATATGACATGATTGATTCCTGAATTGTAAAGCAGTTTTGCTGTTTTTATTTAATTCAGTTAAATCCCAGTGAACAATTTTTACCTCTGAGAGGAAATTTACTACTTTTTGCTCTTGGTATAGTAACTATTTTTAACTATGTTCAATATCACATATATCTAGAATGAGAGTAAACAAATTATAACTATAGCGCCACAGAATATAAAATTGCAAAACAGTGCAAAATATTCCAGAAAATGCGATACCTCAGATATACGCTATAACAAAAAATATATAGCATATATACTTTCACTCACGTAACTTCTTGCTTTCATAATAAATATTTTGTTAAACAGGAATTCATATTCTAAACACTGCATTGTAATCAAGAATTACATATTCTATGGAATGAATAATAAACAAGTTGCAATTTGCAGTGTAGGTATAATCGTTTAAATTTTGCCAGTCAAGATTAATTAATATATATTAAATTTATTTCATAGGATATCGCAAATGCATGGAAAGGTCTGGAAGGTGCTGAAAAAGCCTTTGAAGATTGGTTACTTTCCGAGATGATGCGTCTCGAACGTCTTGAACACTTGGCGGAGAAATTCAGGCGTAAGGCAGATGCGCATGAAGAATGGACGAGGGGCAAAGAAGAGATGCTTCAGAGCCAAGATTTCCGGAATTGTAGGCTGAACGAGCTTAAAGCTCTTAAAAAGAAACATGAGGCTTTTGAAAGCGACCTTGCTGCCCACCAGGACCGTGTTGAACAGATCGCCGCTATTGCTCAAGAACTAAAGTAAGTACCAAGAATGCATTTATGGAAATGCAATAAATTATGCTTCGTTAAACTAATTTTCCACCCTCCTTTAAAAATTGCATAAAAGTATTGACCATTATGTGACTTGCCAATGAAAAACTATATTTAATATAAACACATTTATTGAGGTGCGGCTACACGGCTTATGTAAAAATAAGCTATTTACTGGAAATAACTTCCATTATCAATCTAATAGCAATAACTATGTTTAAATATCCGTAAAACTTATTGTAAACTTGGATTGTAATGGGAAATAAATAATTGCATTGATGTTATACAGTCCCACACCTTTGTATATTCGTTACACAATTTTGACTGGACTCATTTTGTTTGCCTTTCAATATTTAAAGGTTTGGCTTTAGAGAGGAAGCCATGACAATAATTTTTGTCAACCAGTGGCGTCACGACACTAACTTTAGATTGAAATTGGGTTTACAAAACTTACGTTTCCATCAATTTTTTTGTATGAATTTTATTGCTTGCCATGTTTGGTAGTAGACTGATTAATTCACTCGCTTGTGTGTTGATTATTTTAATAGTCTGATGAGAAACCAGAATATAGTTTTGAGATTTCTGAACCATTCCAGTTTAATATCTATCTAAAAAAAGTACAAATTTCATATGGATTTTCATAAAATATTTTGTGCCTTTATGCAGTTCTAAAACTAACTGCATAATTATGCTTATGCTTATTTTCTTACTAGTTTTTATATCATCATTTTGATATATTCGCTTCATAACATTTACTATGTTTCATTCATATCAAGTAAACATAAGTAACTTATGCAGGCAGTCTCAAGATTCATTAAGCGATCGATTATAAGTTGACTTCTGGTTTGACCAATAGCTATCAAAATCTAAGCAATGTCAATTTTTACCCAAAAAAAAAACAACTTAACTTAAATATGCGCTTTGGTATATAAAATGTAGCTTGATCTATCTGTATTAATCGAAAATAAATAGGTAATTAGTATAGTTTAGTTAAGAAAATAAAACTTCGTGTGTTTGTGAGTTGCTCTGTATAGTTGAAAATAATTTTACTATAAAGCTTCTAAGACACTGTAACTCTTGCTTAATATTTTTTTGCAGTTGTTATAATAATTAAAATATCTACAGTTTATCTCTCAATTCTTTTGCATAGAGAAAGCTCTATTTATTTTTAAATTTACAAATCCGAACAGAATCTCAGATCTAATGATTTGTTCATAACTTTAAATGTGTCTGTTAACTATATGCGTGTGGAAGAGACTTGTGATATGAACTCTGGCCATTCTCTCATTTTCCTCATCCTGAGCGACAGTATTATCCAGCGCCTCTTACTCTTTAACTCAAACTTCGACTTGAAGAAGCGGTCACTTTCTTATTTAAGAAATGAAATGCAGATAGACAATGAAACTCACACATACTAATCCTAATATTATTTTACAAACCAAAGGTAATAATTAACCCAGAGAAACTGAAGTTCTTATTTCCGAAAAAAGAAGATTGAGAAGAATTTGGCATCAATCCAGTAGATAAATCTAGACTAAAAATGCCAAAAGAGAAAGTCAAAAGATAAAAAATATCTTTATTGGCGGCTATGTAAGTGAACTGTCAATGGAGGAGAGGAAATATGTCTAAGCGCTTTGGAAAACTACCAAAATACTCAAAAGAACAAGATTTCAGAATCCACCATTTAAAGTTCAGATACAAAGGGATAACAGATATGCCGATCATCTTGAAATAAGTTTCCGACTGAATGAAAGTGATGTCATTCTTAATTGGGAACATCTAATCCAGGGAGAAGGTGATATCAGACTCACCACTCCAAAAGAAATAAAATATCATCCCAAAGAAAGCTTGGGAAAAAGACTTGTTTACTTGGGAAATTCTAAATTGATTTACATGTAAATGAATCGTAAAACATACCTATCTTATCAGTAAGTCCTCTGAATTTAAATATTTATCAAATATATGGAAAGTAGAAGTGACAATGATTTCCAAACCCGGAAGACCACTAAGTTAAATCTCGCTTTGCAGATAAATCCCCTTACTCCCTAAACCAATTATTGAAGACAAAAACATGATCCTAGAGCACCAGTTTGGCTCCAGTAGGATAGACATAATTGGAAACAAAAGGTTGTTCTATCGTTCTGTTTGACGTAGCACATGCTTTTGATAAGGTGTGACAGTTATCACAATTATTGAAGTCTGTACCGAACTGCAATAATGCCAAAATATATTAATTTAAAATATTGTATATAACTACCCTGGTTCTTACGATATGTATCTATTTTTTCCTATGTTTCAGCACCCTTGATTACCATGACAGCGTAACTGTAAACGCACGTTGTCAACGTATTTGCGACCAATGGGACCGTCTTGGTGCTTTGACCCAACGAAGAAGACAAGCTTTGGATGATGCAGAACGGATCATGGAGAAGATTGACATTCTTCACTTGGAGTTTGCTAAACGGGCTGCTCCATTTAACAACTGGTTGGATGGAACGAGGGAGGACTTGGTGGATATCTTTATTGTACATACGGTGGAAGAAATCCAGGGATTGATCGACGCACATTCCCACTTCAAGGTTGGTCCAATAAATTAATCTATATTAACCGATGTCTTAGGTGGCATCGTGATATAGAGAATACAATTTTAGGGAAACCTAATAAAAATTGCCCAGATGCAGAATTCTACTATTAGACTGCCGTTACCACTTTAACAGAAACACCCTTGTTACTTTTAGTAGAACATCCTGTATATTTTTCGACCTCTTAGATTTATTTTCGTTAAATTCAGAGTTAGGATGTCATGACCTTGGAAACTGATGGAAATGGCACCATAAGGTTAATGTGCAACTAGTGCAGATATTCTTGTCTCTTAACATTATTCTAATACAATCGTTTTTAAATTTTGACTCTGTCATCGTTAAACAGCTGAAAGCAACAAAGAATTGGTGCCAATTGGTGCCATAAAATCTGATTTTTTATGTTTTTTTGATGTGCTGATTCCAAAAGTACCTGTTTTTCGTAGCAGCTCTAATTTTTGAGAAACAAACTAATTAATTTTAGTTCTGTTAAAAGGCAATAATAATAAAACAGTGATATCTTTAGAGGCCATAATTGAAATTTCGCACCTAAATCTAACATCTAATTAGCCGGTTTTGAGTTACTTGGGTATTTTTCATAACCGTAAGATCTTCCTATAGCTGAGTAATCCGCATCACAAACAAATTAATACTTCGCCCATATTATCTCGTGTCGATCTCTGCCTTAACCAGGTCTAAGTTCACGAAAGTGCGAACCTTCGTGCATGCGAATTATCCACGATAGTGTTGGTTCCAATAGATTTGTCAACATCTCTGATCTATGACGTTGAGATCGACAACTCAAGTAGAGAGATAAACTGAAACGCACTGTAACAAGTTATGAATGCAAACCGAAAATATATCACCAACTATATTCGATAAACGATTTAATTAATTAATATTTTATTTAATTATCAGATTGACTTTACTGTTTTGGGTCGCTTGCAGCGGGTCAAGGATCTTGGTGTAATGTTTGATAAGTACCGGGTTTACGTTTGTTCCTCAAATTGAAAATGTTGCTAAATCTTCATTGAAATCACTAGGCTTTATTATGAGAAACTCACGTAAATTTGGTAATGTGACCAAGCTAAAATTGCTCTTTTGCTCATACGTGCGTTCCAAATTGGAATACTGTTGTGTTATTTGGGGTCCAATATACTCTTGCCACATCGGCGTGTTGGAAGCGGTCCAGAGAAGATTTTTCAAAGTTTTATCGTTTAGATGCGATGGGGTTTGGCCACCGAGGGGGTCTGATCATAATGAGTTACTAAGTCGTTTTAACGAAAGATCACTTTTATCTAGGCGGAAATTAATTATGGTAAAGTTTTTGTACAATTTAGTTCACAACAATATACAGTGTCCTTCTCTTCTTTCCCAAATAATTTTTTTGTACCCCGGCTTGGGACTAGATATGACCAGACCTTCTATAGTCAAAGGCCACGTACTAATGTCATTACGCAGGCACCCTTGTTTTCAATGTGTCAATCATTTAATCTAATATCTGAACTGTGTGACATTCATTTCTCACCTATTAGGACAATTACAGATGTGCTTATGGATTTTTTGGATACATAATTTTAATGATTTGCAATTGGTGATTGGTAGGTTAGGTTAGGTTTAGATTAAGATTTTCTTTGTATTATTTTGTATTGTTGTGTCGAATTTCATGTAAGTGGGTTGTAACCTGTTTTGAAATAAAGGCTTACTTTACTTTACTTTACTGTACTCTACTTTAATGTTCCTTTAATGCAATTGTTTTAGCTGCATGTCATTTTCTGTACCTACGTTTATTTAATGTATATTCTGAAGTTTCTGTCAGACTTCGACAGTTTCTCATTGATTTCGGTTAGCCAATAAATATTTAAATTAATTTCTCTATTTTAGGCAACTTTGGGTGAGGCTGATAAGGAATACCAAAGCATTGTTGGCCTAGTCAGAGAAGTTGAAAGCATCGTTAAGCAACACCAAATACCCGGAGGACTTGAAAATCCCTACACTACTCTTACTGCTCATGTAAGGAGAATTGAATCATATTACATGATCGGTTTCATTGTCATATAACAAGCATCTTATTATTCAGGAGCATAAATCATATCATGTTATTAAATATTTCAATGCTGTGTTTGACAAGTGTGAAAAGTAGCTTCTTTGTAAGTAAAGGCACAGTAAAGGCACAATTTCAAAAGTTTAATACCTAAATAATATAGTCAATTTATGTCAGTCTATCATTCCATTGTTTTGCAAGGCAAATCACCATCAAATCACCCCATTACATCGAACCATTCGTATGTCATAATATTTGTTCATCTATTGTTGAGAATGCGTTTGTCAATTTAATTATATTGAATTGCATTGGAGTTCTGCTACATTGATATTTAAAAAAATAAATAGATGAATAAATATAAAAAAACTTCATCCATTATCATGAACCTGTTCTCCTTTTATAAGAATAAGATATTTCAATAATTTGCTATCTCTTTTGCCTCATGCTTGTAACAAGGAAGGATTTGGTGGTAATTTGGAGGTAAACATAGTTTTACGATCTAGAAGAAAATTTCTATTATTTCAGCAAAATATTTCTACATCTATTCGTATTTTAGGATTTGACAAGGAAATGGGGAGATGTAAGGCAACTGGTACCTCAACGAGATTCCACTCTTCAAGCTGAACTGAGGAAACAACAGAGTATCCTTTTTGCATAATAATAGTATGCATGTAATTTTGGTTTAAGTGCAGATGGTAATTCACTCATGAGTCTCATGCCTCAATCAATGAAATAATTTTTGAACGTCTTGTCGTCCTGTTTGCAATGGAGGCAGCTTTGCAAACAATCAAGTACAGAATGACGATGCAGGAAAATATTGAACAAGTAATAAGTAGAACCCAAATAAACTACTGATATGATCGAAATTTGGCTATCAGGTCTAATAACTACAAATATTATAATAAGAATGCAAGAAGTTGCAAATTATTTCCTGTTAAATTAATTTTACGTTTTTCAAATCAGATGCACATTGATTACATAGTCGTCCTGTTTATGTTACAGGTGTAATGGGATGAGTTTTAATTATAAATAAATTTATGTTCATTAGGTAAAAGTAAGTGATGCACACAATGGTACTTCTCTGCTCAAGGTACTTTTTTTTGGACTTTGCGATATTTAAAAAACGATTTGCTAAAATGGCCAAATGCGCCATATGTATCGATAGAGTAATATGTAAAAATAGCTATCTTTAAATCAGTGACATACAATTAAAACAGGGATGTAGGCACAAGAAAGCTACATACAAAAAATGTCGATAGATCCAACAAAAAATCCTGGAACTTGTTGAAATATTAAACAGTAATACATTTCCAAGTTACTCTTACGTAGCTCGCATTTGTATTTGATAATGAAGAATTGTGTCATTTTATTTGACGGTTAAAATATTATTAGTTCCACGTGGAGTATTTTCTTAACGAACTTCGTAGACAATGAAATGCTTAGAAGACAGTTCGCCGAAAAAGCGAACGCCGTTGGACCATGGATTGAACGACAACTCGACGCAGTTACCGCTATTGGAATGGGACTCCATGGAACCTTGGAAGATCAGTTGCACAGGTTGAAAGAATATGAACAAGGTGTATATGCATACAAACCCCATATTGAAGAATTGGAAAAGATTCATCAAGCTGTACAAGAAAGCATGATATTTGAAAATAGGTCAGTTTGTCATTGCATTAGAACATAATTCGTTTAGGCTATTTCCTTTGAATCACTTTCGCCTATAAAACTACATGAACAAACAGATCAAAATAGAGAACATATTCATGAGACGAAATGTATTACTATTTTAAGATCTTAATTCTTTATGACTAAATATATGAAAATAAACGTATTCGTATTAGTTACCAGTGATGATAAATTTTCTCAATAAATAATTATTTATATTATAAGAGCGGTGTGATCGTATACCATATAGGGCACGTGTAATTTACAACATTTTATCTACGACCATTTAAATAAAAAATAAACTTAAATTTAATTTTAAATGAAAAAGTCAGACCTTAACATTAAACATTCTGATTTTAATACATTGTGTCAAATGGATTTATAAAACATGAGTTACATAAAAAGATTAATGAACTCATCACATTTCTAATGAAATAATTATTCTCATTATGTAACGCAAATAAGTCAAAATTAATAAAATAATAAGCTTTTACCACTTATGTCTTAGTTAAACTATATTCTGATGCCATTTATAAACAATTCAAATTTCAGATATAAGCAAATAGTTTAAGAATTATTTAATTGATAACTAACTGGGTGGCCAACTAAGAATGGCACTTGGCTGTATCTTGAAAAGTAATTGTCGTAAAGACTTACGGTAAAAAAATTATAAGCAAACCGCCCAAGAAAAAATGTTAGAAATTATTTTTAAGTTTCTAAAATGGTCGCCAGGGGGCGTAATAACCATCTTAAATTTTAAAACCCGTTTTTTGCAAAATTTTGTTATATTAAAGATAGTAGAATGCATTGTCATTTTAAAGCTGAGATAAATTCGATTCTTCTTTGTTTTGCTCGATCTCTTAAAGGAAAGTGGGGGGGGGGGGGGGGCTGTTCGAACATTTTCGGAAATAAACGCCAATAACTTCAAAATGGCTGAGCGGATCTTATTAAGTTGAAAAGGGCATTCCTTAGGCTATCAACTGTGTCTTCAGTAGGGTGATTACTATTTCTTACCTAACCGCTAGATGGCGTTTTCTGACATAACCGCAAATAAATCAGATTTTCTCAAAAAAAAAATAAATGCAACGATACCACTTTTTTTTAAACAAAAGACAGCCAAATGAGAGCTTAATCCGTCAGTGAATACCGCATCTCAATGTCTCTCACCTAACCTAAAATGTAAGTAAAAGAAATCAAAGCTCGAAATAAAATAGGATTTTGGGATATTTTTTTACGGAAGACTCGTTGATATTAAATCATAATTATCCTTTTTTTACCACAACATATAATAACTTATTGATAAAATACCAACATTATATTTAAAAGCTCAATAATAATTAATATTCAGCCAATATGAGTGAATATTGCCCTTCTGTTCACACAAAATTCCAACTTTTTTAAAGAAACCAAATAGGCTAGCTGCAACCGTTACATTATTGATATAATAAGCACGAAACTTCAATTTTTTTACAAATAAGGCCACCAGGATATCTCAACAGTCATAACCAACTGTAAAATTAAGATTTTCTTCGTATTTTGACTGATTATCAGGTATCGAAAATATCTGCATCATCATCGCCTGATACTTTTTGTTTGCAGAACGAAGAGTAATATTTGTTATTATTGATAATATTATTTTATTGATGCAAATTTTTTATTTTTTAAATAAAATATTCTTTAAATAATAATATTTTTGTCAATGGTCAAGTCTGGTTGGATTAGTGAACGAATGACGTTGGCAGATTTCATAAAGTCCGCGTGCATTCAATAATTAAAGTTCGAATTTCTTGAAGACCAGGCGGTTTATCGATATTAAGCAAATAATATCTTTTTTCCTTAAAAATAACCAGTTTATTAGATTTTTTATTCAAAATCGTGATAAAGTCTTAAGAACATGGATGCATCGTTGCCATCCTTAATTATCACTGCAATAATAAGCACGAAACAATCAAAAACTTTTCTACAGGTGTAAAATTCATATTTTTTTCCAAATAAAGTCCCGGAAATATCTCATACACTCTAAATAGCAGCAATCTTAATATGATTGACATTTAGGTATCGCCATTAAATTTTTTGCGATTTAGTTTTCTAAAGCAAATTTGCGTTCTTTAAAAACTTCGAATTTCGTGTGCAGATAAGGGTAATCAATATTCGTATTGAATGAATATTAATTATTATTGAGACTTTATATATTGTTGGTATTTTAGCAGTAAAATAATATATATTGTGGTAAAATATGCATAATTAGGATTTAATAGCAAAGGGTCTACCGAAAAACTATCCCAAAATCCGATTTTTTTTCGAATTTTGATTTCTTTTACTTATATTTTAGGTAAGGTAAGACATATCCAGATGCGGTTTTCATTGACGTATTATTAAAAAAACTGGTATCGTTGCATTTAAATTTTTTGAGAAAATCTGATTTATTTGCAATTATGTCAGAAAACGCCCTCTAGCGACTAGGTAAGAAATCGCAATCACCTCACTCAAGGCACGGTTGATAGCCTAAGGAAAGCTCCTTTCAACGACGTCAAGTTTATTAAGATCCGCTCAGCCATTTTGAAGTTATTGACATTTATTTCCGAAAATGTTCGAACCGCCCCCCCCACTTTCCGTTAAGGGATAGACCAAAAAGTGTTTAACTAAAAAGAATCGAATTTATCTCGGCTTTAAAATAGCGATTCGCTCTGCTCTTTAATTTAAGAAAATTTTGCAAAAAACGGATTTTAAAATTTAAGATAGCTATTATGCCCCCTGGCGGCCATTTTGGAAGCTTAAAAACAATTTCCAACATTTTCTCTTAGCCGCTTTACTCATATTTTTTTATACTGTAAGTCTTTACAATTACTTTTCGAGATATAGCCGAGTGCCATTCTTGGCCACCTGGTACACAATAAATAGGTTTATGTTTCACTCCAAGTTGTACGAAATAAAAAAAATTGCGAAGGATATTGCACCTTTATTTTTTATAAGTTTAAGTTTTTGTTTTTCAGTCTACCTTTTAAACAAATTCAAGAGATTTCATGAGTTATTCGATTTTCTAAGCTTTTTCGCTATGCCGATCAGTTTTATTCTATTTAAGTTGAATATTACGTCTCAGGAGATGTCCTCATTGTCTAGTGTCGGTCTTCCGCGTTAGGCCTTTTTTTGCCACAAAAAGTGCATTTTCTTCTATTCTGATCAGTATGCCATTTCCTGTTCACATTAAAATTACGTTAAATCATTAAACCCCTTTTTCCTGGAAACTGACTCAGTAACTCCATCTGATAGTAGTTTTTCATTCTGAGAAATAAAAAACACACAAGAATCATCAGAAACTAATTACTCTAAACTTAGAGTTAAGTCGCCAATAATAATCGGTATTTCTTCATGTGTCCCTTGGTTGTCTATTGGGTATATGTTCATGAAACTAATATTCCAAACGAAAAGAGTAATACTACATTTCAATAGCTATTCTTGGTGTTTTCTGTTTATTATTTTAAATTCTACTTTGATTATTGGCAATGCGTAAAACATGTAGCTACATATACTATTTTTAATAGCCAAGGTAATATTACCTTGACTATTAGTGCATCTGTAGCTTTTCCATCTATTATTGGATATGTATCCAATAATAGATGGAAAATACCATTGGTAGTTTAGAAATTGTTGGGGATGGATTTATTTTATTTTTTTTTATTATTCAAGACACCATATCCAATAATAGAGGAATAACTAATGTCATGCCTGTGCGTCACTGGAGCCATGAGCACAACGCCCACTGCGGCTCTAGAAGTCCTAGTAAACCTACCACCAATCCAAACATACATACAGGGCGAAGCACGCTCCGTCACATACAGGCTATCACAAGGCCAAAAACCGATTATAGGTAGACATAATACCAAACAAGAGAAGCTAAACAAAGAAATCAAGGCAGATGACATCCTGGGATTGCCCACGGATAGCACCATAGCCAAGTACAGCTTTGTCAAAAAGTACTCGACACATATTCCAAACAGGAATGATTGGAAAAATGGCCCCCCAATTAGGGCAAATGTGATCTGGTACACCGACGGCTCAAAAACACGGGAAGGAGTAGGAGCCGGAATATATGAACCAAGGACGAAAACAAGAATTTCGATTTCCATGGGCAAACTGGCGACAGTGTTCCAAGCGGAAATAACAGCAATAGAACAGTGTGCAAAGGAAATAAAAAGAAGATACAGTTGCAACAAAACAACAATTGCGATCTTCTCCGACAGCCAAGCGGCAATAAAAGCCGTGGAATCCAACAAAATAACATCGAAATTGGTACTGGATTGCCACAATGCTCTGAATGACATAGGAAGTCAACATAGAGTGACACTATCATGGGTACCTGGGCATGAAGGCTATCAAGGTAATGAAATTGCCGACGAAATAGCCAGAGAAGGCTCGTCTAGGCACATGATAGGACCAGAACCGTTCTGCGGGATAGCCAAACCAATCGCTAAAACAGCCATAAAGAAATGGATAGCAGAAGAATCCCGAAAATGGTGGAACAACACTTTGGGACAAAGACAGGCCAAGGCATTTATAATAGGTCCATCGGCCAAACTATCAACAGACCTGCTAAGCTACTGCAGGAAGGCTGTCAGGATAATGGTGGGTCTGCTGACGGGCCACTGCCGGCTGAAAAAGCACCTAAGCGTCATAGGTTTGGCAGAAAATAGCGAATGCAGGTTCTGCCAGGAGGAGGAGGAGGAGACGGCATCTCACGTGCTATGCCACTGTGAAGGCTTATCGAGAGTGCGCTCCCAACTGCTTGGCGTACCTAAACCAGAAGCTAATAGCTACACGACGGAGCCACTATCAAGGTTGTGGGGTCTAATCAGAAAGACAAAACTGGATGAAGCTCTATAATATGGAGAGAGTCACAATAGATCCGTCGGGTCGCGGTGACAAGTAGGCTCAAAGGCCATCTCTCCCAATCTGTAATCTAATCTAATCTAATGTCAGTTCAGAAATCGTTAGGGATGTGTTTATTTTCACACTACTTGAAACAATTCCAAGCTGAGCATTCCTAATTCAGACGACATGCCAGCAAGTAAATTTTCTCCAACTTTTGGCTTTACCACGAAAGATTCGCAGTTACCTTAATCAATAAGGTCAATGCTTTAGTATAGTCAGATAAGAGTTCAGCGGATTTGTTTTATTAAGATACAGGACTGAGACTTCTGTGGACAGGTAATCCCCTTAAAAAAATCTAGGTTAGCGAGTTGTTAATTTAATTTTTGTAAAACTCTTTGTGAAATATCAACCCATCGCTACTCCTTATTGCCAGTTGTCAGTACCAGGGTGTCTCTTAAATGGCCTTAGAATATGTTCTATAATATCTTCCATATGCCGTTAGTTTGGTTTTTTGTGATGATGTAAAAGGCGCCCTATCACATCTACCTACTTGATTGTTATATGACTTAGAAGAAAATGAAGTGTCAAAGTTGAAGGGAATCAGTCAAATAACCAGGATTTATTTATAGCAAAAATAACAAAAAACAACAAGCATTTCATATAAATATCAACGCCGGAATTAATTTGTCAATGTAACGTCGCTGGTATTCTCTCAAAGATCGGATGCGAGATGTTTTCTGTGGTAGTGGTATATGGCTCGATGGCTCTGTTTTGTTCATTATTAAACATTTATTAGACTAATATGCACTTCGTTATTCAATAATAAAACAACGTTTCAAATCATATGCCATAGGTACAACTCGTTCATATGTATTTTTCACTTTAAGTTTGCGTCAAAATATAAATGATATCCTTAACACATCTATATTTTTCAAAACAAAGTTAAATCTCATGATTTGCCAGAAATTAAGTCTTAATTCTGCATTTTTTTCAGGTACACCCAATATACAATGGAAACGTTGCGAGTAGGATGGGAACAACTTTTAACGTCAATTAATCGCAACATCAATGAAGTAGAAAATCAAATCCTGACAAGAGACTCTAAGGGTATTACTCAAGAGCAACTTAACGAATTTAGGTCATCCTTTAACCACTTTGACAAGAACCGAACAGGTATGCATATTGTATAATAAACGCAATGGATCATTATGAATTGAAAAAATATTTCGCGCCTTTATGTAAAGGCCTTCTAAATTTGAATAGGGTTATTGATTTGAGTATTGTTGTAAAATAAGTAATAAGTACACGCTCTGTAAGAAAGCAAACAAAGCTTGAGTAGAACACTAATAAGAAGCAGTAGCAGTTGTAGTTTTTTGTTCTCAACTGCTTATTTTTTACTGTTTGAAATTGCCCGTAAAAAAAATTGGTCAATTAACCGAATATCCCCACAACATGCCTGTTACAGTTCAAATACATTAATCATGACCTGCGATTCAACGGGGATAAAATGCTCCTTGATTGTTTTAGTAAAATGTCAGCTTTTGCCCCATTTTCTAATTTGATCTCTGTTTTAAATTAACTTACACCGCATTAATTATCTAATTAACATTTAAATGGAAAAGTAATTTAGTTGTTAGTATGATTTGTTGAGATTTTTGGGTGTTCTAAATAATAAAACTGGTTATTAATTTATTTAATCATCAGATTATTAAATTCGTGGCAAACCCAAGGCGAGGGGGGATACTGGGTTCATGCCCCCTCACACAACCTCTGTCAGATGTTTGCATATTTTGCTATTCCGCACGCACAACTAACAAGTATATATTTTTTGGACTAAACAATTTTACAATTCATAGATTGGCTTTTCGGAAATAGTCCTGCTTGTCCCCTACAATATCTATCTATTGATTAAATATTTATTGAAAAACTAATTTTCCCAAGTAGATGGTTTTGTGTTTTGTTAATAGTGATGGTTAAAAAAAAATTGGCTTGCCGATAATTTGGAGCTATACATCTTTTAACAATACTTGAAGAGCAATTCTGGGTTCTCCTGACAACGGAAAACCCCATATTTTGTCTACAAATTTTTTAAGGCATATTTTTCTACGAACCTTTTACAGCAAAGCAAGAATGTTCAATTTGAACAAATTTTGGGTGAAAGTAATATTACCCCCTTAAGAGAATGCGTTTGAAGGTTTTTAGCTTTTAATATAGTTTGGCCTTGACGAATATACATATTTAAAGCATTCGTATTTCAGGACGTCTTGCTCCAGATGAATTCAAATCCTGCTTAGTTTCTCTTGGTTATTCCATTGGTAAAGACAGACAAGGAGACATCGATTTCCAACGCATTTTGGCAGCGGTCGACCCTAACAGCACCGGCTATGTACACTTTGATGCGTTCTTAGACTTCATGACGAGGGAAAGCACCGACACTGATACTGCTGAACAGGTCATCGATAGTTTCCGTATTCTAGCAGCTGATAAGGTCGGTATATTTTTAAGTATTATACAATTTGTTCGAATTTCTAATTCATTCGCGATTCTTATTGTGACAACGAAAATCGTTACTATTTTAGTGCAGCTGATGTTCTCAAATGGTTTTTACTACTTGGGAACAAAACGTATAACTTCTCTTAACTATAACTGAATAGTTCGTTCCAAAACCTCATACAAAACAATTTGCCAAAATCGATTTTTCGGCATGAAATGTCTTGTCAAAGATATCTACACATTATATGTAAAATCTGCATGAGTCGCATTTGTGGTTAAGAAAGTCTCACTGCATCGTTTCTAAAGTAATTCAAAAAGCGTCAGTTGTGTTTTAAATCGGTTATATCATTTGAATTTTCAAGTTCTTACTTCTATGTTAAAGTACACCATTTGTATTTCAAAAAGGGTAAATTTAATTTTAAAATGGAGAATCGAATTTCAAATTAGTGTATTTTAAACTACTTAATCAAATGATTTTCAAAAACTAACATTTTATTTTTTAAAACGGTCATTTGTATTTCAAAAATATTAAATATACTTCGTAATGTATATTTTATAATTCATGTATTGAAATTTTTTATGTAGAATTCCTGAAGCAACAAAATTAATTTAAACGATAACTGTGGAATATGTTGAATTTAAATGTTAAGACGAAACTTTTAAGAGTTTTTCCGTGTAACCACTTATTCCAAGTTTCTTGCCTAGAAATAATCATCCACATAGCGGATGCAATAATGTAGAACCGTTCTGTAGGATAACGAACCTATATAAAGAAGGATCATCCAGAAACATATAGGCAAATAATTCTTTGTTTCATGTGCTAGTAAAGGTGAAGACTGGTTTAAATTTGCATCTACTTTAAACATTTAGTTTTATACAACCTATGAATGGTTCAAGCCAAGTCGCACCCATATGCTCAGACAGGAGAAAGAAAACCAAAAATTGTATTTGAAGAGCAGGTAGGTATATTAAGTGAATGGATCGAAGAAGACGGTTCGAAGACATTAAAAAGTAAAAAAAAAAGAATATTAGGTTTTAGAAGAGTTCTATGTGGCAATCTGCGTTCCGACCTTAGGAAGCTAACTACATGATCAACTTTCTACATTAAAGCAAGTACATAAACAATCTATAACAATGAACAGTGGCGAAAATAAAATTTTAGAAGGAATTATGTTGGTACTGTTAATAACTACAGCCAACGGTAGTGTGGATCGATGAAACAAATGTTAATCAATTTTGTCCTCGTTTCAGTTGGTAATAGTCACATATGCATATGCATTTAATCGAAGGCATATCAGCAGCAGGCGTCGCGTCGTGACAAAGACTGCCGCGCGCCGCCTAGGCTCTTTTAATGCAACTGCTGCCAATGAGCGGATTTTACAACTTGTGCAACAATAGGAAAATGGAGGAAATCAACTTGTTGACTTGATGTTAGTGGATGAAATCGACTTGTCGATTTTGTGATAGTGTGCGATATTCCTACATGACATTCAAGATTAGAAACGACATTAAATGGCACCGGAGTAACTCTTTTAGGATTATCGCCATATTCCCTATCACCGTATTCCAGAAGTAGCTGCTTCTATAGTTACAGAACAAAGGTTAGTTTAATTGGAACAACTGATAGATGAAGCAAAAATACGATTGTACGAGGTGATTGCTCTCGTGCGGTTCAACATTCCTCAACGTTTTGCGGACCAGCTTTAGCGTTAGAAGATATGCTAGATGGACAATAAGTATTTTTTACAATTAAGCAGTTCCTGTATTCATACAATGTATATTAGGGATATTTTTGAACTTTGAAATAATAATTTCAAAAATTTTAAATTTTTGTAATTAAATTGATGTTTTTTTTTAATACATATGACTATTTTGACATATAAATGACGCATTTTAATATTCAATTGATTATTTTGAAATATATTTGATACTTTTTAAAATAAAATGAATTATTTTGAAATACAATTCATACTTTTTCAAAACAACTTGACACGCTTTTTGAAATACTGTCGGAAGTGGTGTGGGTAGTGCTAATTCGATAATCGGTAACACAACGTGTGTGGTTTTTGCTTATAACATAGGCAGGTGGATACCTTTGACAACACATTTCGGGCTAACAACTGAGTTAATGTTAAATTTTGCATGTGATTTTTGAAATGAACAGTTCAATTAATTGTTTTCGGCCACATTTAAATAACGAGTAAAACGAATAATATTGAATATTTCGTATAATTAACAGAAGTTTAAAACTGTGCGGTATTTTTAGTTCAGTGAGTAGCACATTACCGCACTAGTGCTGTAAAATCAGCAGTGAGATGAACAATCTTGTATTTACAAGATAATCATACTTCACACCCTGAATTTTGCAACTTGACAATTTTTTTAACATTGTGACAGGAATGTGTCCTTTCGTTTGACGAAACTGAATTAAACAATATTATACAGTTCTGAGTCATGGTTCAATAAAACAAGATATGATATCAGATGTGTCTACGTCATGTTGTGCGTAAATAACCATAGAAACGGTTGGTAATTCCTCTGTTACGAACCAGAATTTTGCTCATCACTGAATATCATGTCTTGAATTTATTGCATTATGGTTTTGAGTATCGTTGCATTGGAAATAACAAATTATATATAAAAAAAACAATAATTATGGAAATTAAAATCGCCAAAATTGCACAGTCACTTCTCAAATTTGTCCAATTTCTAAGAAAATTGACAGTTGAACCATTTTTTGGAAAAAAAAATTCGAATAATTATTCCTGGAAAAATATTTGGTCGAGCAAATGATTTTTCGAACTTTTCTAGGCATAAATAATGTTATCAAAACAAATTGCCTAACACCTAGTTAGTTCTAATAGTGAGGTTAATGAAAAGTAAAAGTAATATAACCCAGAAACCCAACGAATTGTAAAGGCTAATACCTATATCTATTCAAGAAAGATCCATAGACTCTCCAATCTATGCCAATAATCCATCTTAGTATAGATTACTACCTACCTGTAGCGTTTATTTTAATAAACATTGCGTTGTCTTAAATGGGTTGCCCTTCTGCTGATTCGTCTAGCAAACATCTTACTGATTCATCTAGCAAATAGTCCGTTCGTTACTGATTCTAAATATACCAGGTTTTATTCCTCTATCTAATTGAGAAAAACCTTTCTAAAACATTAAAGTGTTAAACAGGAAAGACATAAGATAATGGTTTGATGCTATGGCACAGTTTTTATCATTTTTTCTCACTTTTAAAGATAATGTTATCAAGCCTGGATTATTCAGAATCAATAACGAACAAACTATCAGATAAATGAGCCATATACAGAGCGATCCATTTTAAAAAAGGAAAGTTGATTTTTTTGGCATCTTTGTGAAG
>MU182354.1:330940-357227 GCA_016904865.1 Pissodes strobi | reverse complement strand
TGAGAACGTCATTTTGCTAAACTATAATGAAATGTGTATCAGAAAATAATATATTATGCAACATGTGCTGAAAACTGATTTTCACACTTGTTGCGTACTATACTTTTTGCTACGACTGGGTTGATAATGTTTATCAACTTTGAAATCTATACTAAAGTGTATATTATATTATATACGGTGACTAGTTGATAAATTTATCTTATACATTTGCACGATATTTGAAATCTTAGAGACGGCTTTCACTGTTTGGCGAATTAAGGTTATATATAACATTTGCAACTAATTTCAACCGTTTTTTGAAATGGCAGTAAGTAAAAAGCGTAGTTTCTTCGAGCTTCATTCTAGTAATTCCGAGAAATCTTGAAAAATCCGCAAATTTGAAGCAAAAATGTATTTAATCAAATTCAAAAACTGTTCTCAATGTCTGCGTTATAGTATTTTACATTTATTAATTTGGAACTATAATTTTTTTTAAACATGGCGTCTTCAAAAATAATTATAATGTATAAAACTATAAATAAAGTAGTATTAAAACATAATTATCTAAAACATAATATACCTAAATCATTTTACACGGCCGGCGTGTGAAAATTATGGCTACCAAAAGATTATATTAGTGTTTTTAATCATTTTCACGCCAGTCGTTGAAAATACTATATTGGGCAACAAGTACTAAAGTTGCACTTTTCACACGTGTCGTACACTATACGTTTTCAAATTCATTTGAAAGTTAATTTATAAAATATAATATATATCTTTTCACATGCCGTGTGGAAAATATAGTTTTCGCCTGCCGCGTGAAAAGTATTTTATACATAATATAATCATCTTTTCGAACGCCGCCGGCGGCGGCGCCGTATAGTTTTCCGGAACAAGTATTAGCCGGTGCTTAACCATTTTCAAGCCAGTCGTAGAATTTTTTTTTCGTTATCGCAGAATATTTTTCCTGTTTATATACTTAGAAAAAGTAAAAGTAGAAGTATTGCCATAGTCTATAAAACAAAAATATTTTTTAGCCATACATTCTCCCTGACGAACTAAGAAGAGAACTGCCACCAGATCAGGCCGAATATTGCATACAGCGTATGCCACCTTTCAAAGGACCCGGAGGCGTACCTGGAGCTTTAGATTACATGTCATTTTCAACAGCATTATATGGAGAATCTGACTTGTAATGATAAATTGTTATTTTTCCTAAGCTCAGGTAATATTTACTCAGCTGTTGGAATATAATTCGTATATGGTTTGCCTTTGATCCCCATTTTACATCTTATTTATTTATTTATATTATTTATTTATTTTTATAACCGACAACCTACTGACAATCAGAAGGTTGATATAAATACTGTTTTTAGGTTTTTGCTAGTTTTTCAGATTTAAAACCATAAGAAAACTAGACAGTCATTATAACTTTATGCAATGTCAAAAACACGTGCCAAAAATGTTTCATAAATCAAAATCGTAACGAATGCCACAGGTAAGGTAGCAGTATATCCTATCTTATCTGTGATAATAGTCATAGTTTAAATGTGCCATTGTAATTAAATCCATATTAAAATATGCTTAGTCACATATCACGCTAGGCAACACATTTCTACAATTTAGGTAGATTGCAAAATGATTATTTTTAATATTTGTATTATTCATTAATACAACATTTAAAAGGGCTGAATAAGTGCTTTAAGAATAAAGTTGGGAAATGTTAAAGCTTTTTATTCTTTAAATCTACCTAAATTGCATAAACAATTTAGACTAAGTATTTGTGAAGATTTTTTACTTATAATATAAGCTTGTAACATTTTTTTTGTCCACTATATAGCTGTTTAAACGTAGGTTTATTTTATTTAAAGTAAATATTAGTATATAAAATTTAACATACTTAACAGTTCGTTAAAACCTTTTTCGTCGGTGAAGTGGACTACTTGTATTATGTTTGATGATGATCTTTTGTGTTATATTGTTTATTTTGATATACTTTATTTTTAAAGTGTCACTGAGTATGAATTTATTGACTTTTAATTTGTTTTAAGTGGTTTATAGGTTCTTTACAAGTTTAAGTTATGACGTTTCATCGGTCATATATTTTAGAGTTTTCTTTTATTTTTATTGTATCACATAAAATAAATATACAGAGAAATACTATAAATTATAGTTTTATTTTGATAAAGTCTGCAGCAGTTTCGTGAAACAAATTTAGCTGTACTCGGTTTGGGTTCGCGTTGATTTATCAAAAGTCAAACCTAAAGTTCAATATAAGAGAGCCAATTGCGGCTATGTTAGCCCGAAACATTGATGCAAGTTATTTAGGTGAGCTGGAAATGCTGTGTCGAAACATAAAATGACTTATTTAATATTCAAATATCTCTGAAAAAGGTACTAATCAGTAGGTTTTTAAAAAAGAGCAATAAGTGCTGCTCTACTGTTCAGCTATCTTGGCTGACAAGCTTTGTATGGCTGTAGTTTGAATCAGGAAATTCGAGAACATAATTTATTTCTGAAACTTCAGAAAAATATGTGTTCCTTACATAACAGGCGATATTAAAAAATAATTTTCTGCATGTATGACTATGCATTTATTTCAGTGCCAAAGTAGGTAACGTCTTGAAAGGAAATATAATTGGGAATATCAACGTTCGCTGGATAGATCCTAAAAAAAAACAAGATAAGAAAATGCAATATGCACTCCAAATCAAACCATTTAGATTCTAGAAGGTTTTTGTGATAAAAATGCCAAACGCCCATATTTCGAAAAGCGTTAAATTTGGTATATATAGTATGATTTATACAATGAGAATTGTTCAGAATTTTAGGAAGAATTCCACTATTAAGGAAAACGAGAGTATTGCTTGATTTTTTATCGAATATGCATGATTATGACACCAACATGTCTGACAGAATTGTACTGCGCAATGCACTGCGTATCCGAAAATTCTCAGCTTGTGCGGCAAGTGTGGTACCAAGGTCAACAAACCGTACCGTAAATGTGTAGTATGGAATTTTGACGTAACAAAATATTAGATGCATACCTACTTTTTTGAACACTCTAGTCGGTCAGTTGTGAATTTTTGGAAAAGGGCGTAGGTAAAATATTGGATAATCTATCGCTATGACAATACCACAGGATTTTACCAGCATGACAGGACTCTCCCTCATATAAAATTCAAGTAGGGTATTGGATACAAGTCATGGAGAGAACTCGACGCGACGCTGATGCAACGGGATTATTGCATGGTCTTTAAACAGTCCGGATCTTATGCCAATAAAATCATTTTTTTGTGGGACATCTTAAGAATGACATACGAACATGACTTGAACAATGCTGAAGATATTAAGTATTTTTATTCGACAAGAAAGTTCTGAATGAAAGAAATTTTCATTGCCTAGTAAATGCTATATACTACTTGCTACGAAGGATGCACCGAGAATGAAGGAGGAAAAATATGTATTTTATTTTCATTATTTTTATAAAAAAATAAAACTAGGTAAAACTAACTGCTCCTGTGTTGGTGCGGAAAAGTGCACTTTTTCCCATGATTTTTCATTTTGAAAGTAGATACATCCTAATAAAATACAGTAGAACATCTATCTGATTACCCAAAAGAATGCAAGACAATTACAAATACCTACTAATAAGAATGTTAGAAATATTACTCAAGAGGTTTTCCAAATAAAGCAGACCGCGGCGTTCGAAAGCTTACAATGCAATAAGCAAGTTCGTAAGGAGTTTACATATTTATGGGAAATTAGTAGGTCTCAAAATGCGATCTTTGGTGTCTAATTTTGCGAAAGTTACTGAAATACCATTTTAACCAAAAATCAACATCATAAATTACTGTTTCCCCTTTAATCGTTGCTGATTCAACCAATAAGATATAATTTTATCACGTTGCATTTTAATAAATAAAAATGAAATCAAATATCAATAAGTTTACCTAATATTAAGGTGTCATCGAAATTCAACAATGCTGACGTCGATTATCATCGTCGAATAAACTTACATGTTTATTATGTTGGTCCTAAAGAGAGATTGGGCTACTCCGACTTTCAATTTCCATTTCTATACCTACATATTTTAGCAACGTTTCGATCAAGTGTGATACGTGATTGATTGTCTTCAGGTGATTATAAACTCTTGAAAAAAGGAATACAAATTCAAATCAGTATTTAAACCCAACTTAATCAAAAATCTGATAACCCCCCTTTGTTGGATCAAAAAGTTCCAATAAGAATCTGCAATCGATTTTTTCTTCAGGAAGAAATAAAAACAAAGTAGCTGATTTAAATTTTTTTTTCGGATATCCGAAAGTAGTCATATATCTCTAAATATCTCAAAGACATTACAATTAATAAGCAGCCAATGATGCCACTTTGCTTTCATTTAAGGCAAGCTGTATCTCTTACGATTTCTGAGATCCAAATACATTTACTGTTCTTTCCGATTTTCCCGGAACAATATCAATTTTATTTATTTTTTTATATCCTGATACTATTTGCTTACTTCAGACAGACCAAATTTAAACTATTTATTTTTAGCAAAAATCGAGAAAAAAATCTGCCAACGCACTGCGCTACATTATCTTTACATTAGATAAATATTATTTAATAGGTTTCACCATTTTCCTCCCTGATTATTGTTGGAGATAAATATATTGATGAACTAGCAGCGACAAGTTACATATTTTATAACTTGTATTTTGAAAAATAAATGAGATAGAATGATGCGGCTTGTGCTGATCATTTTCACCCATCCGTAAGTTTATTGCTGGCTGGTAGTTTCCTTTAGTTTATTGTTATAGGGCTGTCGAAACAATTTTTAATTTTTATTCTATTATATTTTCGTTATTTTAAATAGAATGCATAGTAACGTTTGCGGTAGATTCACGTTCTATGGTTCCTATTTGCCAAATATAGCTTTGGTGAAGATTGGCAACTTTTAGCGTGAGGCAAAAAATTTACCAGTTTACCAACAGTTAAATTTGCAATTATCTTTATTGAAAATGAAGTATTCATGAAAAGTTAAAAATAAATGTTATATATAACGTCAATTGACCAAAAGACATTCATAAAATTTGAACATTTTCTGCTTAGTATCTCCTATGAGGGTGCTGATATTTATTTTCAATTCACCTAACGCGGAAGGGGCGTAAAGCAATTATTATCCTTGACGTAGCCCCATAAGAAAAATTCGAAAATCGTTAAATCTGGGCCCCCATCTTTGACTAAATGTTTCTATCACCGACCGTTTGGTTATGCGGAAAAAATGGTATGGGAATCCATTTTGCTGGAAATCGGCCACATCTTTAATACCGTCTCGTTCCAGATGAGGATTCAAAAAGTTTTCCGACATTTCAGTGTAAGTTGCACCAATAATTCCAGTATATTGTATTGGTTGCTTGGCCACATGCAATAACTGTACGGGAATATAACATTTCCGTCCTATTCAAACACGTTGTTTGACAGATCTGACGTTTATCAAAAGTAACATTTAGCTGTGGCACTGAACATTAACTATACGATAAGAAGAACCACTCAACCGCGGCAGCTTTGATGTACCTGTTCAGCGAGCGCTACAAAGGAATCGTAGATTTTGCTTCGTTGCTTGGTAACAGTTGGCGAACTCTCGCCGCACACAGATCGAATTTCAGTAAAAGCTGGCCAGAAACGGTATTTTCGCTTGCGGTATTTTAAATCAAATTTATGGCGAAATTATTTATAACACTCTAGTACTCTAGTTGGCTTTGGAAATAACAATTGATATATTTTGAATTGTTTGCAGCACTTACTTATGATTTTTTATTAGCGATATTATTTTCACCAAATAAATATTTTGATAAAGTTTGTATTCAACTGGCTGTTACAAAAATCAATTAATGGTTTTAATTAGTTGTTGATAACAATACTCAAGGTATGTAATAAATAATATTTAAAAGATTTTGATTTATTTGCTTATTGCATGGCGCTGGTGACTTGAAATTTAAAAGATTGATATATTGTTATGTTATATTACGAATTTGTAATTATGATTTGGTAAATATATCAAATCATAATTCTTACAAATTCGTAATGTAACATTTTTGTTAATGATTTCACCATATTTCCGACTACAAAATGCTGTAATATGTACATTACGATTCTGACAAAAGAGATCAAGATTTGTTTTATATTTCATTAAATTTGGGCGTTTTGGGTGATTTTAAAATTAGTTAAAGGGTTCGCACAATTCTTTTACTTTATATTTATTAAAATACTTATTTGATAATTGCATAAATTCGTAAAGAATTCCGAAAAATTATCTAATTTACTTAAATTTTTTTTTTTTTAATACTATATAGTCCAGGAGATTAGGGTGATTTTTAATTTTAATGATTAAGGAAAAGTAAATTAATAATTTATTTTTTTATTTATGAACAAAACTTGTTCTAGTCACACGAGAATAAATCTTTCATTATTTTTTATTTCCTTGCTTCAGATCGCAGTTATTTAACTATAACGTATAAGCAATAGGGAATTTGAACATTTTTTTTTATTTCTTTAATATATTTGCCTACCTACAGAGACAGCGCACACCAAATATCAGCCCTCAAATCGCAATATTCAATTTGCAATAAACAATTAAAGTTGTGACCGCAAGCTATTCATTTTAAACGACACGTGACGTCACACCGCTCGTTCGATCGAAAGGCAGTCATTGACATATTATCTTAAAATATCAGTGAAGGCAGCCACAAGTATTAAAATATTTACGTTTATTACTGCTTGTCGTTGCATTGCCAGGGTGTTTGTTAGAATTCGTGTTGATTTGTGTTTTAATCTGTGCTTTAATATTAATAATAATAATGGAAGCAACACAAACTTATTAACTAGTTTCTCTATAAACCTACCTGTTAGTTTTAACACCGCGAACTTCAGCAAGAGAAAAACTTTCGGCGTCTTTTATGTAAGATGCCACCATAAACATATCCACTAGTGGTAAATTGTCCGACTGTCCTTTAAAAAAACGGCGTCAGTCATTTTGAAAGTTTAAGACTAACGCTCGGTCCTACGTGAGCGATTTGCAGCGAACGCGAACGCGAATCAGTGGCGATGCCGTGCGACTATATTAAATTTCCGTACGGGATCGCCAGCGCTTCGCGTTCGCGTTCACTGCAAATCGCTCACCTAGGACCCGCGCCCCGTAAGACAACTCTGCTAACGCCCGGTCCTACGTGAGCGATTTGCAGCGAACGCGAATCAGTGGCGATGCCGTATGCCGTGCGACTATATTAACTTTACGTACGGCATCGCCAGCGCTTCGCGTTCGCGTCGACTGTAAATCGCTCACCTAGGACTTGGCGTATACGGGAGCCGTCCGTCAGGCGCGACGACAAACGAGTTACTTGACGTCACAACCGGTCCCAGCCAAGGACGGCGCGTTACAAGAATAATTTGAATTATGCAGTTTTTAATTGCTTATATTTATTATACAAAAATAAAAAATTTGTTTTGTTTGCAAACTGTGGTTCTTTTAATAGTATTGAATTATGTTTGTGAGTAATATTTTTCAAATTTAATTTTTATGCAAGTTCCCCATTGTTTGAAATACTTCAAAGCTTTCCCGACCAAAGTAATAATGCAAAATTTCTTAAATTAAAATTAAAAATATCTGAATTTACAGGATATCAAGACTTTCCCAATGAGTTTAGGTCGACTTGCAATACTTTTTGCTATAAATATATTTCCAAGTGGAATCAATCAAATAGGATCAAAGAGAGGTTTTTAGAAAAAAATAAAAATTGGCTTACAACTGTTGTAAAGAAAAAAAATATATTGTAAAAGGACGCAAACAGTAGCGTTCGGTGAGTATAGTGAGCGGTCCAAAAAACAAAACCACTCCGAGAAAATTCAACACCACAGGAGATAACTTATGCCGCTCAAATGAGCTACAGATCATGTGGTAACTTATCCGCATCGAAAGTTCTCAAAACTGTAAGGAACTCGAGCAAGCCAAAATTTTTTAAAACAAAATCAATCAAGATAAATTATTTTTAGAGTTAAATGCTGATGAAGTATTAGCTCTATTATTGTAGAAGCTAATTTGTCTAAGCATCAGTATTATCAAAACGCAAACAGGACAAAAAAATTGCAATATATCTTTCGTACGACAAAGAATTTTTTTTTATTCCAATTATGGCTGGATGATTATTAGAAGTAATAATCAATGTTCGATTATTTGTAATAATCGATTATTCCCGATTAATCAATTATTCGATAGTCGCTTAATCTATATATCGATTAATCGAAATAACTGAAATCGATTCGTTGAAATAATCGATTAATCGAAATAACCGATTAATCGATATCACCGATTAATCAAAATAATCGATTAATCGATAATTTCTTAAAAGTTGATCGGATAATCGATTATTTTTGCCCACCCCTAATCCCATAATATTGTAGTTTGTAGTAAGTGAAACTGAAGCTGAAATTATGGTAGAATGACTATTGCACCATATTGGTGCAAAATTGAAGTTATTACAAAAAGAAGTAATAAATACTTTGGCTGAATCAGCAGATAAAATTCATAATTTAGTTCTTATTATTAAATATGGCTTTGATGGTACCTCGGGACAGTCAGAATATAAGCAAGTGTTTTTGAACAACAGCTGCACTGATGCGTTTATCTTTTTACTAGTTTGGTCCCTATGATTATACTGGTATCGGTATCAAGACCAAGGTCAATCTGGCCAGAAACGATATTTTCGTTTGCGGTATTTTTAAACAAATTTATGACGAAATTATTTATAACACTCTAGTACTCTAG
Organism: Pissodes strobi; assembly: GCA_016904865.1. NCBI lineage: Eukaryota > Metazoa > Arthropoda > Insecta > Coleoptera > Curculionidae > Pissodes > Pissodes strobi. The sequence continues at coordinate 348,427 of MU182354.1, read as the reverse complement.
TTGGCTTTGGAAAAAACAATTTATATATATTTTTTACTAGTTTGGTCCCTATTAAAGCCGTTTCACACTTGTGGGTGATCACCCCGGGTTTTTGACCCTGGGTCAAAAACGCATGACATATGCTGTTCACATTTATGGGTTGAGGGTGCTGGTGAAAAACTCACTGTTTTCACCCCTGAAATTAGAACATGTTCTTATTTTTCCACCAAATCTGAGGGTTTTTCAAGAAATTCACTAACAAATGACATTGGTAGCCATGCGGAAATGCCAAACTGAAACTGTCAATTTAATTTTAAATATTTGAGGTTATCGCCGGTCAATCAGGTGTTTGGTAATTTTGATATTTTGAATATTTTTAACTTATTTTTTGCTTCAAATGAGCGGAAAAAAGGGAAAGTTTATCTGGAGCAAGGAAGCAACATTATCGCTTATAGAATTGTACCAAAATAAACAAATTATTTATAGAATTGACGATCCGGACTACTAAAATAAGATTAAAAGGCAATCTGCACTGGAAGATATCAAAAATGAATTACTAAAGTTCTCCTCGTAGTGGATATCAGCAAGCAGGCGTCCAGCATCGCTTAGGACTTCAATGAGTGAACGATTTACTCCTCCGTCGCCATTTTCCTGCAATACCGTGGTAAGGGCTTTTCCTATAGCTGCGAGTGCTGCCCCCATCTGATTTTGAATCTTAGACAGTCTTTATACATACCAAAATTATGGTTTTATGATCATTTGTTGTTTCTGATGGAGCATGATGTGTTGTACTAAAAGTATATCTAATTTGGTAAGTGTTTATTGTTAATTATGGTGTTATTTTAATTAGTGCTCTCCATATGTTTTAAAACTGTTTTTACATGAACATGAACAGCTGTAACTGCAGTTTTTGTAACTTTGCTTTTATCTGACTTCAAGTCACAACTCTTTCACATTGATATGCCTGGTATTTTTATGTCCAGAAATGCTAATTGCAGGTATTTTTTTTTGGATTTGGTAGGTTTTTGCTTTATAATAGTCCTATTAAAACGAAGTGAACAAATTCAATGGGAGGCTAGTTTTTTTTAATAATTAAAAAGACTTGAAAATTGAAGCGAAGCAAACCATTCTAGACATATTGATATACTTGTAACTTCTAATTGTTGTAATGTTACTAGTAAATAAATTTATTTTCAGCCCGAGACAGAACAAGCTGAAGAGGAAAGCGAGCTTGAAGTGAGTTTTGATGGTAATGTAGAAGATATAAGTAACAGCGATATGTCAATGTTATCACCAGTTTTTATCTGGAACTAAATTAAAAGGGAAAAGAAATACGGCACAACGAGAAGTTGCCAACTTATTACGGTCAGCTACTGCAACTCTTCAAGAATATAGAGGAGTAAAACAAAGTGGCAATGAAAATGATGCTGATATACACAATTTTTTCTTGTAGGTACCTACTTTGATCGGCTAAAAGTTTTAAGTTTATTCTTTTTTCTTGACTCAAAGTGCAGCCTGAGTGGCAAATTAATTCAAATTACTTTTCTTTTTGATGAAACAAATATTACAGAATTTCAGACTTTCATCATATTTTAAATGTGGACACAAACATTTTAGGGTTGAATACTTCAATAGTGCTTACTGATATTTTTATCAATTCTAGGTCAATGGCTTCTGAGGTGCAGAAAATACATAACCCAAATATTGTGAGAAATATTAAAAAACAAATATTTAATATTGCCATGAAAGCACAGGAAGAGTATGAGGAATGTAATAAATAAAACATTTATAAAATAATATAATTAATATTTTTTTGACATTGTAACTAGTTTTAAAATGATAAAAACGCCAGAACTTGATACTGATTTCAACAATGGTACACATGAACAAGAGAAATAAGTGTTTGTAAACCCTAAGATACTTTATTTTCGTAACTAATTTATACAATTTAGATACTTGTACGCAAAATACTTAATTCTCATGATTAACAACAGGAATAAGAAACTATTGTGACGATTTTTTTTATGACTATTTCACTAGAGTGTTTTTTACTGGTAAAACGTCATAGCAACTGCTCGTTTCCTACTGACAAAACTACTACCTGCCCGTTAATTGAGTGGTTTTATAGCGACAAAACTATGACACGTTCATCAGAAAGGTGTCTGGTATAACTATTGTGAGTTTGACAAACGTCATTAAATAATAATTGTACATTTAATTTTGTTAACAAATAAATAAAGCTTCTGTTTGTTAATACGATGCATTGTCTAGTTTTTCTCGTGAAATAGTCATGACGAATACCATTCTAGAAAAAATTGTGTAGACAAAATTATTCTCAATGTTTTATTCAAGTTTGTTGCTTTTCGGGAATTTCGCTCATGACATTTTTGACAAAATCACTCGCCAGACGGCTCGTGATTTTGATACCAAAAACCGAGAATAACAACTGCAGAGAAGCGACAAAACCCGTCGGCACCTTTGAAGTTGGAGAGCCAAGTTCAATCTGTCATATGTGACAGATGGCCGGTTTAATACACTGAGATAAATGTAATGAAGGGAAAAGAAATGCTATACACCGATAAAACATGTAATTAATTACATGTTTATTATTTACTTTATTAGAAATGTATTATGACTAAGTTATCTTTTAGGATTTAACGGTTTAACTCAGAGTTTACTGATTTGTCGCGTTCTAATCTTTTTGAAGCGAATACTTCTTTGGTTTCATGAGAGTGATTTTTCAAGGTCGCATCACGAGATGGTTTATGTTTTCGTCTCGCGTTACGAAATTTTCGTATCGTTGATTGGACGATTAATCCAAACTAACCAAATCTATTAAAATTGTTTATAGCGTATCGGAACCGGCTCAAATAAGTAAAATAAGTTGAGACTAAGTGAAACTAACCCAAAGTTGATTCGACGACTAGCCCAACCTAACCAAATCTATTAAAATTAATTATAACGTATCGGAGCCGCTTCAAATGACTAAAATAAGTTGCGAATAAGTGAAACTAACCGAAAGTTGATTGGACGACTAACACAAACTAACAAAATCTATGAAATTTGATTATAACGTATCGGGACCGGTTCAAATGATTAAAATAAATTGACACTAATTGAAACTAACCGAAAGTTGAACCGATGACTAACCCAAACTAACCAACTCTATTAAAATTGATTATTACGTGTCGAAACCGCTTCAAATGACTAAAATAAGTTGAGAATAAGTGAAACTAACCGAAAGTTGATTGGACTACTAGCCCAAACTAACCAAATCTATAAAAATTGATTATATCGTATCGGAACCGGTTCAAATGACTAAAATAAGTTGAGACTAAGTGAAACTAACCAAAAGTTGATAGGACGACTAACTCAAACTAACCAAAAGTCAATCAGTTACACGTACTATTAACATATGTCAAAAGAAATACATAATGTATATCTCATGATGGATATATCGTTGTAATGTCATTGTAATATGTCAAAATGTATGTTAGAATATTGTAAATTCATTCCTTATTAACCGTTTTAAGAAAATGTCAAATGTGACAGATGAATATATTCGTCAATATTTCCCTTAATATAACAGATATCGAAAAAATTGTTTAACAAAAGATTTGTATTTTTCGAGGCTCTATCGTTTGGGAATAGAATATAACACGTGCAACTGTCACATTTAATAGTTACAGCTGTCAAATTCGTTTATTTTAGTCTGACATATGTCAAAATACATTGTTAACATTTTGACATATTTAAGTATTATATCTTGACATATATTTTTAATCATTAAAGAATGCAATGCAATAGGGTCCCACTAACCCAAACTAACCCAAACTAAAACAACTAAAGAAGGTGGATGACCACCATATTGATATGTTTCACTTAAAAATACCATACCTTCGTTGGGCTCAAACATTCACTAAATCTTTGACGTAACGGATGCAGACATGCGTCTGCGCCGCTCTCTCCTAACATTTTTGAAAAAGGTTCGAATTCTTCTAAATAAAAAATCGGTAATTGACAAAAAATTAATATTTTTTTCTGTTTAGTTCATAATTAAGTGAGAAAAAATTAATGAAATACAATAGGAAACCGAAAAAGTTTAATTCATTTACGATTTATTCGAAATAACTTTGTTATTAAAAGTCCTATCGAAAAAAAGTATTAAGATATATTGTAGAGAAATTCAAAACACATTTTCTGCACAAACTAATAATTTATTCCAACTATCATTGTTCTATAGATAATTGAAAATATATCTGAAGCATATATCGTGTTCTTTTATAACATTGTTTTCGTTGTTTTCATGTGCCAAGTTCAAATATGGTTGTTATCATATAAAATATAGCGTAATACTATACAATTGATAAGACAGAGAAATATTGGTTAAGCATATTCACATTTACACAAACAGTCAGCATAAAACAATGGGTTAATTTAAGAAGATCGTCATAATAATATATATTTAATGAATAATTTAGACATATTATTAAAAAAAATGGCATATGTCAAATGACAATATTAAAGTAGTGGTAAAAAAATAAAAAATTATGTAACATCTCTCACTGTCATATTAACCCATAATATGTAACATAAAATTAGCTAACATTTTTTAATGATTAAAAATATATGTCAAAATATAATACTTAAATATGTCAAAATGTTAGCAATGTATTTTGGCATATGTCAGATTAATATGAACAAATTTGACAGCTGTAACTGTCAAATGTGACAGTTGTACGTGTCATATTTTATTTCCAAACGGTAGAGCATAGAAAATTTAAACAATTTTTTCGATATCTGTTATATTAAGGGAAATATTGACGAATATATTCATCTGCCACATTTGACATTTTCTTAAAACGTTTGATTGACAGAATCGTACATAGTCGTATTCTAATAAGAAATGAATTTACAATATTTTAACATACATTTTGACATATTACAATGACATTACAACAATATATCCATCATGACATATTCGTATATACATTATTATTTGTTTCTTTTGACATATGTTATTAGTACGTGTAACCTAATTGACTTTTTACATCTGGACCGGTTCCGATACGTTAAAATCAATTTTAAAAGATTTGGTTAGTTTGGGTTAGTCGTCCAATCAACTTTCAATTAGTTTCACTTAGTCTCAACTTATTTTAGTCATTTGAACCGGTTCCAATACGTTATAATCAATTTTGATAGATTTGGTTAGTTTGGGTTAGTAGTCCAATCAACTTTCGGTTAGTTTCACTTATTCTCAACTTATTTTAGTCATTTGAAGCGGTTCCGATCCGTTAATATCAATTTTAATAGATTTGGTTAGTTTAGGTTAGTCGTCGATTCAACTTTCGGTCAGTTTCACTTAGTCTCAACTTATTTTAATCATTTGAACCGGTTCCGATAAGTTATAATCAATTTCAATAGATTTGGTTAATTTGGGTTAGTCGTCGAATCAACTTTCGGTTAGTTTCACTTAGTCTCAACTTATTTTAGTCATTTGAACCGGTTCCGATACGTTATAATCAATTTTAATATCCGGGGAGGTGGGGGTATAATTCCCACCCCACTGATGGCCCCGTCACTCGTCATATTTTCGATCCGCGGCTCCGCTCCAGAGATCGGTAAAAAATGTTTTTCTCCAAAATCCCCCATTAAATTAGAGCCCCTTCCCCCATATGGTTAAAGATACCAGCTTTCATCCAGGATCGTCATTTTACCCCGGCTACATGTCCTAAAAATTTCAGGCCTCTAGCTATACTGGAACATGCTTAATTAAAGGAGCGTTTCACTTTGAAAAGCGTTTCAATTTGATAAGCGTTTCATTTTTTCTGACTTTACCCTCGCTTAAGAAGTCACTTCAATAATAAACCAAAGAAAACTGGCGTTAACACAAAATTTTTGTCGTCGACGACTGTACTAAACAAATCTCGGACTAAACTAAACTGACAAGCACGTGGAGATGACAGTTGGCCGGTTTACCTCCCACTCCAAATTTTTGAGCGGGATTTATGTTGTCGCTTCTCTGCGGTTGTTATTCTCGGCCAAAAATATCATTCGCGAAATTGCCAAGCAACAAACTTTCATACCTTTCGAAAATTTTGCCGACAAAATTTTTTCTCTTGTGATATCATATATGATAAATTATTTTGCCAGGAGACGGCTCCTACAGTATTAAAATAAGTCTTAAATTACTCACGGTTTTGAATTGCTAGAGCTCCAGCTCTGTTTCCCTGTTGCTGTGGCATTGAATATAGAACTGAGTAAGTTCGATTAATCTCTTCCGTTTCACAATTTCCTGAGTAAGTTGTTGGACATTTCTCTTTTAAAAAGTTGTGAAGTGAGACACATGCTAAAGTAACAGACCTGACTTTATCTGCACTTAAATTAATTGTGGTAAGTAGAATTCGCTAGCGGTTTGCTAATATGCCAAAAGCATTTTCTACTACTGGTCTTGCTCTGCTGAGTCGATAATTATTGAAGATCCTGGAATCTATATGGATATTTCGCATCGGATACGGTTTCAACATATTTTTAGTTAGAGGAAATGCAGAGTCTCCAATCACTCCATTAGGCATTGGCCTATTAGAAGCTGGTAAGGGCCATTCCTGAGGAAAATTTAAGGTACTTTGGCGCATTGCCTTGCATAAACTACTCTTTTGAAATACTCCACCATCTGAGACACATCCATTTGCACCTACATCTACATATAGAAAATTGCAATTGACATCTACAAGAGCTAATAATACAATGCTCTCTGCTCCTGTATAATTATGGAAAGTGGAGCCTGCTGAAACAGGGGCTTGAAAACAAATGTGCTTTCCATCTATTGCTCCTAAGGCATTTGGAAACTGCCACTTTTCTTCAAATTCTGTTGCGATCTGAGGCCATTCAGCAGCAGTGTTTGGAACCTACAATTAATGTTGGTGAGACTAAGTACTTAATAGGCATGCATAGATAAAAAAATGGCAATTCCAAATCTGCACCTGGTTAGCTTTTAAAACATATTTAACTTTTAGACACTTCTCAATCTTTAGATATACCTAATTATTCTTAGTTTTTCCTACAATATTTCATATTTAAATAAATTTAATCTGTAGTATTATAATTTCTGGTACCTACCTTTAAAAAATCATCCTTTAAAGTATCATAAATAGCAGCACAAACTTCTGGTATGATATTGCTAATTGTAGAAATCCCTATTCGAAATGAATAAAGTAGGCTTGTCATGCTCTCACCAGTTGCTAAATATCGAAGTGTTATAATCAGCCTATTTTTAGCAGTAATGGGATTTCTAAATTTGGTGATATTCTTTTTGATTCTTGGTGCAACACGGGCAAGCAAATTTTCAAATGTCATCACGTCCATTCTTAGAAAATTCTTAAAACTTTCAGGGTCACACTCAAGCTCTTCATTCACAAGATGTAAATTTCCTTTATTCTTTGAAATCAACCATGGCTTCATCCACCATCTTCGCTCGTTGAAGAAAAGAAGGCTTGCAGCCCCACAAATTAGAGCGACAAGGAGTATTTCCTCAGAGTCCATAGTTTAACTATGCGCTACCTATATTAACAGCATTGAGTAGTTTAGTTATTTTCCTACTATGAATAATGAAAGTTTCAACTTTTAAGCCTATCAAAAGAAAAAAAAAACAAGAAAATGTCCTTAAATTTTACACAAATGCCAATTCATATTAATATTATTCTCCCCTTCTCTGAACATCAGACATAATAATGTTTTCATAAATTTGATGCTACATGCATTTAATTGGCCTTCCCATATATTCATTTAGTTTATTCAAACTATTGCCCTTTTGCAACCCGGAGAGAAAACATTGTTCCTAAATAATGGTTAACATTGTTGGCATTGGATAAATTCAAGTTAGAATATAATATGCGTATGAGACTCGTTCCATTTAAAACAAGACACTAGAGAAGAAATAAATTTCAAGATTATCGAAACTCATTTTCATACTTATAGGATACATAAAGTAAGTACTATACTTACCATATATCTATGATACTTACCTAGCTTACAAGATGTTTGTAATTTTAATAATAATATTTATAATATAACTATATATATTATAAAAACAACAATATGAAAATCAGTCGAAAAATTTGTAGTTATAAAACACCTGACAACATTAGAATAAAATAAAATCAAATCTTACAAAAAACTCTTGAGAATGAATATAGATGGGTTTTTGAGGCAAGGGGTGCAAAAACCATTCATCTGTCAAAATCCAAATTGGGTTAAAACCCCGGGGTGATCACCCAAAAATGTGAAACGGCCTTTTTAGATTATACTGGTATCGACATTTTTCAAGATCAATACTCTCTTTGTATTTGGATCAATAGAGCGCAAGAAGAAATTTCTCACCTGGATTAGTAACTTCGTCAGCGATGGCATGTTCATTTTTAAATACTTGAATAGGAGCTGGTAACTATGTTTTTCCAGAGTTGTTAAAAATTTCATCTTTCCTTGGCTAAATAAGGCGGACGTCGTATCACACCCACTTATTGAGTGGAGGAATAAGATATTATCCTTCACCGCTTCGACGTCTTTTAAACTTTGCAAGGAATAAATATTTTGGACTGTTTTTCCTTTCCCAGGCTCCAGAAGGTATATATTATTATGCGACTTGCAAAATGCTGTCAACAGAACAATGAGGTCGACATTTTCTCCAACAGCAATTTCATATTCATATGAAGATGATATCTCGATAGCTGTATTTATTATTAATGTGTCTGCATCTTCTCTAGCCCGGATCACATTGAACTGCGCTTCTTCAAATTTTTGTTTCAAGATGGATATAAAGCGTCCTTTATTTGCATCGTTTCATACGAAATTTGTCTGGGCAACTGTGGGAGTGATAGAATCGTCTAACAAAGCATCTGTTGTATTTTTTTTGTGATCTTCGTTGTCGCTCTGCGCTTTTCAGTTTAGCAGTTTAGGGAAGTTTATGGAATATGTTGCCATAGCTCAAACCGATATCTTTAGCGAAAATACGCTAAGAAAATTTTTTGTAGGAAATTTTCTCTTTAATTTTGCTTTCTACATATTTTTTCGAAAAACGCATAGGTTTAGAGATATTTGCGAAAATCGTGTTTGGCATCAATCTTGGCAAGATGGTGGCGCCGGCGGCAACTCTCGAATTGTGCATTTTGCCAATTTTAGTTTTACACACCCAAACCTACAAACCTGCGAAATTTCAAAACTTCCCGAGTTATTTCTAGGTAAGCCCTTTTTTATCCCCAATGACTGGACTAATATTATCAGGAAGAAAAATACTTACTTTATGCCTTTTAGTACATACAAATGCAAACAAATCTAACTCTCTTCACAAAAAACTGATGTGAACATTGTGAACACTCGGGTTTGGCGTATGACAGACACCATGAATGATGACGACTCGACGAGTTTTCGAGGACTAATGCGAATAAGGCTATTTACCGGCTCGTCGACATTAGACGGAAAGATACTGTCAAATAAAATAATAGCTAGGCAATATAATTTTCTTTGTCAATGACAATCGCAACATTCGCAACTGACTTTGCCTTGGAATAAAGACAGCGCAAAAAAAATTAAACGTGCGTTTGTCTCACAGAGTGTTACAGACTCGGTAGGTATTATGCAAATCATTTACCAAAGAAACACTTAATTTTGAGCAAACAAAGAAAAGGGCTTCATCTGACGAATCTGTAGAAACTGACAATCTTAAAACACATACATCCTTCCTAATAATCATGAAGATCTGATTATTTATGAGACAAATTATTGCCTATTTCCCAACTCATTTTTAGATTTATTTTAAACCTGTTTCTACATATCTTCAAGATTTTGTTTATTCTCAAATATTAAACTTATTTAATATTGGTGTAGGAACTTCTAGCCACACAAATGAAGTGTTCGTTCTGATACATCACTTATCTGACTGCTTTGTAACGAAACGAATTTTCGTTTGTTTTAAACATTCTAATACGCTGTTACTAGCCTATGTTATTTAAATTTATACGATAAAAGAATCGAATCGCAGAAATCAATAAGTTCCTCAGTCTGATGAACTTCTTGCATGACGTTCCCGTACATCCGCCGATCCTGCACGGCAACAGGCAACAGGGTTTTGAGCTAATCGCACAAAATATTACCATAAAAGGAGCGTTTCCGTCTCTTGATTCCCAATGCGAGTAAAGCTCGGTTAGTTCTTAGCGATGCGCTTCTACGACGATCAGATAGTTGGTATTAGGTATTAGCCCTCCAGTTCGGTCACAATTATTGAAACAGTCTCTACTATTATTCCAAAATGCAGTTCACTTGTGCTGGTTTTAAGAATAAAGTAAAATCTTAATAATATTCTAAATCAAGCTAAAAGCAGCATTAAAATCTATTATTTCTGCAAATTCAATTAAGTTAATAAAGTAAATATCGAGTCTCAAAGTAAGAGAAGTGAAAAGTGATCACAATCCAATTAAATACCTTCAGTCCTTCATTCAGACGTCTAAAGCAGGGCGCCCACTGAACCGGCACAGACCGGCCAGCACGGCTAGCACGGCCGGTAGATTTTAATATGTACGTAAACAATTGAGCAAGCGCCCATGGAAGCGGTTTATAGTGTTTATACCGTACCCGAATGTACGGTATAAACTGTGGCGGAACCGCCCGGCTAGGCTCGGCCATAGCCCACTAGGACCCTTGAAGTCGGCTGTGGCGCGGCGCGCACAGAAGCGCCACCACGTACATATTAAAATTTGCCGGCCGTGCTGGCCGGTCTGTGCCGATTCAGTGGGTTAGTTAGTGGTTTACAGATTATTTTTAATTTTGTAAACTTTGACGACGGCGACGCTAAAAAACCATAGAAGGGTAAACGTTTGGTAACTGACTTCTTATCTATAATTCTAGCTATTGATATACACAGGAATGCTGTAGCCAGCCTGTAGTAGATTTCATATACTTTCATTGATTCTAGAGAAACAAATACAGATATAGGTATAGATATACAGGATCCCTTACCTTAGGTTACCTTCCAGAGTATCTTACCGAAATATATACATAGTGATGCCGTTCACTATAAACTGCTTTATACAAACCCTATTGATTTATCTGATATACCTACCTCTAATGATTATGTGCACGGTATAGTAATATATGATCTGATTGAAGTGTCACATAATATATATCTATATATATTACATATTTTGTGTCCTATACAGTATTTCATAATCTCCCATAAAACTGTCGTAGGTATTTCTATGTAAGCCATTACAACTACATAGTCTGTCGGGGTAAGTGGGCCACGATTTTACAACGTCTAATGCTTATATCAATTATTAACAGCCTTAAAATCTACTAGTTAGTTTAGTAATAATTTAGACTTTTTATGGTAAGTTTATAATGTTGCTTAATTAAAGAAAACGTATATAGCTGGCAGATAATATTTTTATTATTTTAGAAAAAAATATATTATTCCTACAAGAACAACCGGGTCCATTTGCCCCGGCTGAAGGGGGTAACTGGACCCACCTATATTCATCGGCGTTTCTTTGACATTGTGATTAACTGAGGTATCTGGGCCTATTCATACACAAACATATAATTTGGAAAAAAATTATGCCACCTTCTATAAAAAAAAAATCTTACTGTCAGAAGCAATGTAAAGGATGTATGTAAAAATACTATGAATAAAACACACTTTAATTATAAACACTTTATTAAAAAACAATAACATTTTGCAATATACATAAAAACAACATAAAGAGAAGATCAAAATATGTTTGTTAGGTCAGAGAGATCAGTATTAAAACTTATCATATCTTTAAATCGGGCTGAGCTACTTGTAACTGGTTGTGATAATTTGCGAACAACATCTTGATTTGCTATCAAAGATTCTTCATCCGTCTCTAAAAACTTCATTGTTTGACCGTGTCGTTTAAAAAACTTTCCCACATATCCTTCCTTTTCTTTTTGAACAAGTTTTGCGACGTACAATCTAAAAACCGCAGCAGTTTTACCATAAACTTTAACGACGTAAAAATCGCCCACATTAGGGGAAATATTATCTTCTGTTCCTTCATCTTCTGAAGAAATAAATTTCGAATCATTGTCACTATCCTGGAGCGAATATTGATCACTTACATCAGAGGAATCGTCATCTTTAGTTATTGTTTCACGACTTTTTTTGCTCTGCTTTGCGGCTCTTTTAGATGCTGCAACTTTCTTTCGTTGCAAAGCTTCTTCTTTTTCTTTTTCCTCTTGTTCTTTCTTTTGCAAATATTCTTTTGTTGTGATTATCTCGCAGTTAGTTATTATCCTTCGCCTTTTCACCTCCTTGTTTGGTTTTGATTCTTTCTTTAAAACATCCAATAGCAGTTCTTCAAATGTTTTTCGTTTTTTTGTTTCTTGTGGCTCGACATTTGATTCGGCTGGATTCATCATCACAAAAGGAGGAGCAGTTGAAGTACTGGCCACAGACGCAGACGGCTGAAAATCAATGTTATTTGTTAAAATGGTCATATTTTGTGGTTCTATTGTTACATTGGTGACATCGTGTTCTAAATCCTTGGTTTTCGTAGTAGCCACAGGAAGCAGTTCTAATGATGAATGAGATACATCTGTTGGTGTAATTGAAGTACACTCATTGTGACTTTCTTTTAAAGTCGACGAAGTGTTAACATCGATCGATTCTGCTTGTACATTGGCATTTGGCAGATTTTTATTGTAACGTCGCAAGTCTTCGGGTTTAAAAACACTCTGCTGTATTGCATGTTTATTGGGGCCTTGTAAAATTGGATCACAGATACCTGTGGTCGCAAACCCACTGATAATATTTTGGGTGGGCATATCCTGTGCCACTTTGGTAAGAATTGATACAAACTCGGACTTTGGAATTTTTCTTCTAGGATTGTGACGTTGCCACTTTGACAATTCCTTATCCCACTTAGTTTTAAGACTTTTAAACACCGCAACATCCAATGGTTGCAGTACATGGGTAGTATGTGGTGGTAATTTCATAATTGTCACCTGATTATCGTTGGCCAATTTAATCAAATTTGTAGATATGTGTGTCACATGGCCATCGTAGATAAGCAAGACTGGCCTTTCTGGACCAATTTGCTTTAAAAACATATTCTTAAACCAGTTGTAAAACAACTTACTTTCCATCCATCCACGCTCAGTAGCAGATACGGCCGTTTGCGTCACTTCGTCATTAAACCAATTTTCCATGACATATTTACCTTTAAATACACAAAGCATGGGAAGCATATTTCCATCGGCAGCACAACATAGCAGTACTGTGGTATTTTCCCGGCCTGATGTGCTTGTTTTGCGTTGACTTTTTACCCCAATAGCTCCCACAATCCTAGTTTTTGATGGGTCATGACAAAATGACGTTTCGTCACAGTTAAATATTTGTCCTGGCTTTCCCTTTAATTTTAAATGATCCATAATTTCCGACAATTTGTTAAAATAATCATATATAACCCAGGGATTAACCTAAAAAAAATAATTTACTTATTTTCACCAAGTCTTGGAAAGAAAAAACAAACCTGATCGCATCTGACGTGCTCGATACTCTGCGGTTTTTTTATAGACATTGCATGCCTATGTCTGAAAGCAGTGAACCAGTCAGAACCGGGACGGCCGTTCTTAAACCTCGTGGATAAATTGTTTTCTTTTATATAGAGCTCAACCATATCCAGTACTTCATCACGACACAGCCCAAATCCATTCCTTTCCATAATTTTAATACAGGCCGCGATCTCCCGTTCTTCCTCTTCTGATAGGTATGATGTCACTCCTCCTCCCCCTTTGCTGTCACTGGAAGTATTCCCTTTACCTCTTGTGCCTGCTACATAATGTTTCAATGTCGACCTTGGAATGTGGTAAAATATGGCTGCTCCTCTGACGGTTTTATTACCATTTTTTACATCATCTACAGCTTTTTGCAGGTCTTCTTTAGTATATGTCGCACCTGCACCTTTCGCCGTCTTTCTAACGTACGTACGCACCATTATCTACAAAACATGAAAACAATAAAATAAAAAAATAATTATGGGGTATCTGGACCCTATGGCCCAAATACCCCAAGCGTATGGCCCAGTTACCCCCTTTTGATTTAGAATTTGGGGCAACTGGGCCACCCCTTTCACAAACCAACACTTTGAATTCAAGACGTTTTTAAGCAAAAAAATAAACCAGATAAGGCCTAAATATACATTAAAACACAAAATAGATCACATAATACTTACTATGTAGTAATTGTTCTCACTAATAACAGTGCACGTAGCACGATGTTTGCCGATTAAATTTACTTAAAATATCACGTTACGATTAACACGCAAATATGGTTGACAGCTGTGTTTGGGACTTTGTTTAACGTTGTCAGCACTGTCGATTATGAACGCCAACTGGCAAAACTAAAACAATTCAAACGATATGGCGGGAAAGACACCGTGGCCCAGTTACCCCGTGGGTCCAGTTGCCCCGACAGACCTTATATTTTGATTGTGTGCACGCTACCATATTTTATAATAGGATACCAAATTGAATCATTACATACTTAATGTAATTTGTAATTGATTCCATGTTCCATAATTATTGCAATGCTATTTCAAGCGTCACTCATTTTGTACATTTGTATATAACTCAGATTTCTGTACTATTGGACACATGATATAAAGTCGATACTGCTACCAAAGCCATAGGGTGAATGTTAATATATTAGAATTATTTAACTTAACTAAATGTCTTTCTTTTCGACCATAAAACGCAGAATTACGCTATATTTAAAAATGCAAGGGTTACCCACAATAATTACTATTTTATGATTCATATTATTATTACTATGCATATTTAGGTCTCGTTGCGGCATGTGAGGTCTTAAATATAAACATATAACAAATCTGACAAAAAAGCAGGTCGCGGCAGTTTCTGTAAAATGTAAGTTTTTGTAAGTTTGGATATTTTAATGAATCTAAGGCTACAGTGTAAAATGTGTAACAAGGTGTAATCAAAAACTGACAATTAACTGGAACTGCAATACACATTCTAAAAAGAAAACAAAATTGCCTTACATAGATTTATTTCTTTATACCACCTTTCTGGCTGACAGCAAGCTTAACTAAATCGGTTAAATCATTATATGATTCTTGTGCTTGATTTTGTAAATATTCATGTCGATGCGCAGTGAGTTGTAATATTTTATTTAAATTTCGATTTGATGGATGATCAAAATTTGTAGTCTGTGTAGAACTAATTTGTGTATGAATTGTTTCTTCGTCAGTTTCTGAAGAATTGTCAGGTAAGTCCATGTTTACAGAAGTGAGAAAATTAAGTTTTGTTTTAATAAAATCTACAGTTTGCATTGAAAGACTAATTAGAGACCTCGAATTAGCTTTGTGGTGACAATGTGCATGAATGGAACTATTGTTATCGGTAAATGATTTATAGCTTAATGTACTACTGGAATGTTCTGTTGATTTTAATGAAACTGGTGGATCATAATCCCGTCGAAATACTTTTTTTGCGTTGCGAGAATCCTGGAGTCTCTTACGAGAAAGAACCGAATGACTGACATGTTTCCTGTCAATTACATTTTTGTGATATTGTTTTAAATCGAATTCATTTTCATTGTGCCTTGCTATCAAACTATTACAATAATGGGAAATTTTTTTATTTGGCTTATCTTCGACAACTTCATATAAAGAGTCTAAGAAGCTCCATCGGACGCCTTGCTTTTTCTTAACCCCAGAAACTTCATCCACTTTAACTTGAGTTAAATGAAGTTCCCTCTCTAATTTTCCGACAGTGTCTTGCAATTTATATCTTTTCTGATTTGTCATTTGTAGTTTTTCTTCTAGCTCTTTAATCTCCATCTTCAAATTACGCAATTGATTCTCTCGAGCTGCCGCCTTTTCTCGTAAAGATTGAATCAACGCATCCTTGATTTTACTTTGATTTGAGATCTAAAAATAGACGTATAAATATCAAATGTGTTTTTTCTGTAACGAGAAAAACGTTTGACATTTTATCTCTGTTGCCAGGTCACAAAATATCCCTTTTTATGAAATTACTTTTTTCCCCGGGAAAAAAGTGACTACTTTTTGTCACGGCTATACATGCATAGGTATATACACATAAATAAAATCACAGAATTAAATTGACAGATATTTGATTACTTTAAAGGTTCCCCGAGCAACGCAGGTCTATTATTGTCACTATAAGTACAACAGCCTACCAGTTTAAAAATTCAAATTTCACATCGATAATTTTCCGACTTTAATATATTGTAGTAATATGTTTTTCAATATTAAATCGTCGTTTTTCCCGTCACAGAAAAAAATAGTGTATTATACACGGGAAAAATATTAGATTTTAGCTCTCGGTTTGTTGTCTCCCTCCGCTTCGCGTCGGGAGGCAACACAACCTCGAGCTAAAATCTAATACTTTTTTCCCTTGTATAATAAATAACTATTTTTTTGGAAAACTAGAGACTCATAATTTTAAACACCACACACAAAGTTTTTTTTTAAGAAACTTTTTTATTATTATTATTTATTACTATTATTATTATTATTATTATTATTATCTTTATTATTATAAAGAGTAGCGGAGTATTTTAATAAAATTCAGCTGATCATAGATTACTATATTAAATTGATCTTTAAAAATCATAAAATTATTGCCAACCAAGTGTCTCCAATTTGGGGTTAATTTTCAGGTAGATTTCGTAATCGTGATTTTCTGCAAAAATACCGAAAATAAGGGCGGCTAAAAAAATAGGCGGTAAAAATTTGAAGAAATAAATGAACAAGCTGAACCCGTATCATTGGTTTAGTGGAATTTAAAGTAGTACGAGTGCAGAGGTGAATAGTCTTTCTGCAAAATTTGAAATCACCTGTCTCAAAATTGTGAATTTAGGCACAGGCATATACAAAATCTGTTTGAAAGAAATTGGTTTTCTTTTTTGTATTTAGGTAGAATATATGCAGTGGGAGAACTACTGGAAATGTTCTTGTCTGGTAGCCAAATGGCTGACATCTAACCCATTATTCTTCTGGAGTAACTTTATATTCCATATATGCAGTAGCGGCGCATGTTACAAATATTAATTAATTTTATAATACGCAACATAATAATGTCAAAGAGGATTTTGGGCGCTTCCCTGGTGCGTACTACTGAGTGGGATTACTGGCGGCGTTCCTCCTTGAGCTGGGGTTGTATATCAGATGGAATAACGACTCGCTTAATTCGAAACAAACTGTACGTATATTGGCCTTCAGATACAGGAAGGAATGCACTTAGAATGACGACTATGTTTGAATACAATCTACTAGAATAGCGTAGAACGCATGACCATTCGATGAGGACTTACTGGACTCGACCTATTCGGTTCCCTTGAGTTTACTTTTAGTTTAAATTGTTATGAGCGTTATAATTCGTTTTAGTTATATTGGTATGCTTTAATTAGGTTTCACTTTTATCTATGGTTCACTTTACTTTTTACTTTAA